>WEKY01042831.1:165-27189 GCA_013390045.1 Picathartes gymnocephalus
GACCACCTGAGCTGCATGTGGGCTATGAGTTGGCTTCACCTCCTGTGACCTCAGCCACATTCACCATCCCTGTTCTTCACTGAATGTGCCTAAAAGGAATTGTCTTCTGTTAATGTTCACTACTTTGAAATGGTGTTTGCCACACACACCATTTTTAAAGCACTGAAGAACATTCAGTTTTGCACAAAATAATGCTATAATATAAATTAAGAACTAATATAGTTGCTTTGGTGTGCACTTGTTTGATTCTGTCATTTCCTGCGTAAGTACAATATCATTTCCTAGGAAGAATTGCTACAGTTAATGAATATAAAATATATAATATGAAGAACAGGTCACAAAAGTTGAAAAATTTTCTGCAATATTTAAAACATCTCTTCATGAATGCGCAGAATGCAAAAGAATAGGTTTTGTTTCTGATTGTCATATGCAATGTGAATATATGAAAGTTCATTTGTTTGCAATCTGAATTTTGATACTACTTTCAGCTCAGAATTAATTTGTCTTAGCTAGTGAATTGACAGCATCTTGATAAAATAGAATTAATGTAAAAAGAGTAAAACATAGCAAGCAGACTTACATTTAGAACAAAATACAGAAAGCAAAGCTGCTAATTGCAATCTGACCAACAGATATTTAATGTTTCATTAGCAAGCATTATCTTAATTTCAATTAATAATGCTATGTCGCTGAATGCAGTTGTACAAAATTACTAAATTAAAATTATTCCATTTAAAAATATAATAATTATAGTTTCACAAAATAATATTTACTGGAATGTTACTAGAAGTTTCATTTCAGCAGATCCCCAAAAACCCCACTAGAATCATAAAAGTAATGTTCAAATATTTGCACTTCAAGCAAGAATTAATCTCTGCCTTGAGGCATTTACAAGGTAAAACATGACAGGATAGACTAAATTATTTTTTTTATTTAAAAACATTAAATGAATCTTGAAAATATCAGGTCATACATAACTGTGGCACAGATACTCATTTTGAACAGTCTACTGTAAACTCATGGAAGTACACCCCCTTAATTACGGTTGGATCCAGTCCATGGAGCAAGCAGAGTTTACACCTGAGCTGGAAGCAAATTTCAATGTTACAGTGAACATTTTGAAGAGTAAAACCCATCGTGCTTCCTGTAAAACTACCTAGGACAAAATAACTTACTGTCGAACAATCTACAGCTATGAACAATTAACTGAACAGAGGAGCAGCTACTGATTTTCTACCCCTCTTTTCAATGAAGGGTAGAAATTGAATCTACAGTAACAGCTATTAAGTTCTGAAATGATATCAAATTATAATACTTGATTTGAACTCTAAAAATAACACCCAAAGATTAATTTGTTTAAAACTTGGGCAAATGTACTTGTATAGAAAATTATTATGGAACTATTAACTTGAAAGATATAGCTGAATGTTCCTGAATTTGATTGGCTTTGATCATAAATGTAATTAAATCTGAAGTGATGGCACATGGGTCTACAAGTGAGGAATTTAACTTCTACAAGACAGTTCTTGTTCAAGACAAATCTAAAGGGAGAATTTCAATGATATGAGTAGCAAACCATGATCAGTTTCAAAGGACACAACACATACTGATAGAAGCTGACATTATTACTTCCTGTTGTGAACAAGAACCCACAACGTGAAATTGTAAGGCAAAATGTGAAATTAATGGATAAATGTGAAATTAATGGACAAACAAAAGAAGGAAATATTGGAGAGGAACCTGGAATCTCAAGCTATGCCATTTCCATTCAGAGCTGATGAAACTGGCACAGACCCAAGGCACATTGACGATCCTGCGGACAGTAAGTCTTGTAAGTCCAAGGTTAGAGGAAATAAATTGAAATGCTATAGCTAAATATGCTATAGTGGATAGCTATGTGAATTATACTATTTCAGGTAAAGATTATGGGAAATGTACTACTTTTGATTGAGCTGTAGTCGAACACAGTCTGAAACTATCATAGTGTTCAAATTAATGAAGTAGATATGCAAAACTCTTAAAGTGAGATATGACGCAAAATGTAGAGAAATTTTGGAGGACATATGGAAGATGTTTTGGCAGCCACCTCGAGAATGCTTCTGAACATGACATATGATACTGCACTGATCATGTTGTCTGGAGAATTAAAACAGGAGAACCAGCTAAGATTTCTGGAATAAATTAAATGCTTGTTTTATAGTCAGAGAAAAGCAAATTGATAACACATAGCCTGGAGTAGCAGTTAGCAATTTTCTCATTTAAAACAATGGTTACCTGGAGCTCCCAAAACACCAATTCCACATAAAATTTGAAGGCAAACTAGGCTTTATTAAGACAGAACATAAGAATAACCTGAGTTTACAACTGCTCAGCTCCCAATATGTTGAATCTCAATTGCATTCTTCCAAATTCAGAAGAAACTCCGCAGCTGGAAAGTTTGGATGAAAATTGGAATTTCTTCAACCCTAATAGTTTGTGTCTTGGGAGCTGTCTTGGGGGGTAACTAGAGCTTATTGATATCATGTACTAGAGCTTATTGATATCACGTGCTATCATGGCATCATTTCTGAATGTACTCCACAATGCACATATTTAGAGGAATTATGAATGCTAGAAGAGCTTTTACATTCATTGGTTAGCAATACTTGTTACAAGAGTATCAGGAGATGCAACAAAAGAACCAGTGACACAGTTTTCTTTTGAAGACTGAGTTAACATGACAATATCTTAAGATTTGAAAGCGGAACATTTTCGATGAAATCTAAGCTCCATTAAAATCAGGGGAGGATGTCTGCAATAGCTTCAGTGGGACTAGGAAATCTGTTGTTTAAACATTTCTTAATTTATTGTTATAAATTATTATTGTGCAGAGGTACCTGTTTTCGTGCTTCGGTACTTAAACCCATGCCAAAACCACACAGCTTTGCCCTTTCAACACTCTCCACTCCCTGAAATCCTTATCACATAAACAGCAGATTGTTTTCCAGAAGAATGTGACTAAAGATGAAGGAAATCATCTAAAGATGTTTTTATGGTTCACCTATCGGCTGTTTAAAAGCAGAAGATATTTTCTGCTATATATTGCAAAATTTCTCTGCACTCCATGTACACTTATATATGAAGAACTGTGATGGCCACTAGTGGATAATAAGCAATCCTATACAGCACTCACAACAGTATGCCTGGATGTGTGTTCCATGGTTTAGCTATTTCAGGTTTTATCTGTAGTATATTTGCCAACATTTTTCTTGAGAAACAGGAGAAAATTTCCTGTGTAGCTAAGGCTACTACTATTTCCTGGGTAATATCAGCAGCGAAGATGCTGGCTGTCACTTTGAGACAAAAGTTAGGTTTTCATCACTCTGAAAGATCTGGTTCTAATTCCTTGATTTGACATTTTAGAATAAAGTCCTTCAATAAAACAAATTTTCTGTGTTGCAGTACCAGTAGATTTTACCTGTTTACTGTTAGAGGAGATTTTAAAACAGAACAGAGTGAAAGCCCTCTTCAATTTGTAGAGATGATACCTACCACAAAATTGGATAAAATAGTGAAAAGGGTAAGTAAAGGAGAGCAAGAAAACCTTTCTCAAGTTTTTATTATCTATATCCTGCAAAACCACAATGCTATAAGCTAGGGCTCATGGGAGTCTAGATATATCAATAAAATCCATGAATACACCACCTCTCGTGATCACCCAGGAGCCCATTTGTCATTTATTAAAAATTATTTCTCTAGAAGAATGAGTCAGTTGTTTTGCTGTGACCAGGAGTCAATAGCAAGCTAATAAAGAAACAAACAAACAAAAACCTCAAAGCCCCATTTAAGACAAAATCTACTCCAGAAATCTTTTGTGACAACTAAAATCATAGAATGGTTCGGATTGGAAGGGATCTTAATGACCATCTAGTTCCAACGCACAACAAGGTTGCAAAATTTTAGAACAGTTGCATCTAGTTTGAGCAAAATTTGGTTAAGCCAGCTGTAATCACTTCTGAAAATGTCAGAAAACCTTTACTGACAACCTGTTTTGGGAAACATCAATATATCAAGATTTTAAAAATACAGGGTATTCGGTCTCAAATAAAAAGCAGTTAGCTAGCAATGGCATGCTTTCCATAGTTTGAAGTCTGAGGCATTATACTGATATCTCTATCCATATTTAAGGTTGTGATAAACAGAATTCATTTTCACAGAGAAAAGCCAGCAGTAGAAATTCTCATCCACGTTAGCCAGATGTACTTAAACTCAAAAGATCAAGAAATTAAATTGTTTTTCTTTTCATTTAAGTGACTGACTTGATTTGAGCTACAGAATGGAAATTCATTTATTTTTCCAGGGTCACAGGGCAAATTTGTGTGAGAATTTAAAACAGTTGGTTTTCAGCCCTCTGGTCTTAAACACAATCAATACTAAATTGTTTCCCAAGAAGCCTGAAGTTTAATGAACTTTCCCATTCATGGGATATAAAATAAATTAGTTTTTCCTTTTGGATTCCCAGATCAGCCAGAGAACTGCATTTTTTTAGCATAACTGTAAGAGGTTTGTAAGTCACCACACTTTTTTTCTTTTTAGCTATTTTAAGCATTTAGGTTTCTCTTACTGAAGAACATAGACAAATGAAGTTTACATATGTCTCAAAGAAGCAGCTCAAGAAAAATACTAAATAGCCTCTTAATTTAATGGCTAAACACTGTGTTTATTATATAATCTTGAATTCTCATCTATCGTCCCAATGTATCTGTCAGAAGGACCACGAGGATGGTGAAGGATCTGGAGGGGAAGCTGTATGAGGAGTGGCTGAGGTCACTTGGTCTGCTCAGCCTGGAGAAGAGGAGACAGAGGGGAGACCTTATTGCAGTTACAACTTCCTCGTGAAGGGCAAAGGAGGGGCAGGCACTGATCTCTGTGACGTCCAGTCACTCTGCAGTGACCAGTGACAGGACCCGAGCACGAAGCTGGGTCAGGACAGGCTTAGGCTGGGTATCAGGAAAAGGTTCTTCACCCAGAGGGTGTTTGGGCACTGGAACAGGCTCCCCAGGGAAATGGTCACAGCACCAGCCTGACAGAGCTCAAGAGGTGTTTGGACAATGCTCTCAAGGCCCATGGTGGGATTATTGGGCTATCGTGTGCATGGCCAGGAGTTGGACTTGATGATCCTTATAGGTCCCTTCCAGCTCAGAATACTCTATGATGACACCAACATCAGGTGACTAACCCTATTCCCCCACATTATATGTTTTATTAGTATAGCCAAGTCCTAAAACTTACTTTTTGACATTTCTGGTTGCAAAATTAGGAGACGGGAATGAATACAAGCCCAGGAATAAAACCAAAGTACGTAAATGAAAATACCCTTTATTAGCTTCTACCACAACCTTTGTTTGCTTCACTATAAAGTAGAAATTATAGATGGGAGCTACTACTGTTCAGTAGAGAGGATGAAGACTGTTTAGCTAAAAACCTCTTCTGTTTCTCTATTTTTTATGCTTCAGCCAAGAGATGAAATAAATTTAGGCTGCAGATCTAAGCAAAGAAAGAAAATAATCCAAACTTGTATTTCTTTCCCCTTTCCCTTTTTCTTTCGTTTTTTTTTTCCCATGTTTCATCCACTAGCAAGCCAAGGATAAGGAAAAATGTCACAAACTCAACTTTTTATTGGAAATACCAAGAAATCAGCAACAGCGACTAAGAGGAAAAACTCTTTTTATGGTTTCCAAGTGCATAAAACCAAAAAGTAGACTTTAGATTGAAGGAAAAGAGGTGTTAGTCAGACAGCTTCACTTGCAGTAATTTATCCAGTTTCACAGAGCTATTCCTCTATATGCTACTTTTCTCAGTTTCTTTAAATATAGTAATACCTGGGAATTTTCATTTATTGTTTCTTCTGCACTGCTCCCTGAAAGTTATTCAGAGCTGTGATTGTACAAATCTCAGACACTTGTCCTTAAGTGTCTTTGCATGAGCTGGACAAGTGTATATCCCAAACTGTCCTATTTGTTAAGTTCAGGCCACTATTTAGATGTTTTCTTTGCTGACTGAAGTATTCAGTGTGCAGTCAATAATTCAAGGAAAGACTTATATACCTTTATCCCTCTGCAGTCCCACACCTGAGTCCTTCCAAATTAAGATCATATTTAAACATGTCCCAACCCGAGCCTAAATACCCTTTACAAATGTATTATTTTTCATGTGTACTTCAGATGCTATCAACCAACATAACCACAATGAGGAATCATCTGAAATTTAAGTGGCCTGCAAATGATACCTCCAAAGCACACTCAAGCAACATCAGCTCAGAGGATGGTGCTTCATGCATGAGGTGTTAAGTACACAGTGCTAATTTTGAAAATGCCTGTTTGACAGCTGCCAATATAAAAAGCTGCAATGCAGCCTGCAGGTTTCATAGCTCTCATTTTGGTATCAATCACAGCAATAAGAGGAAGAGGATAGAGACATGATTGGAAGTCATTCAGTCATTCTCTGTGATTAGTAGACTGAAATGCATCTGATTTGTCTCTCTCCTACCATATAATGAATAGAACTAAACAGGATTTTTCTGATTAAACTCAGCTTTTGTCACAAAACACTCATTTGCCAACCAGAAGCATTTTGCAAAAACAGATTGGTTTTGATGAATTACTGAGTAAATGCAGAAAGGCTGCAAACAACAAACTGCCTGATTTTCTGTCTGCTCACCTTTGGGGTTGCCAGAATCCAAGGACATTCTAGAAAAGCAAACACTTCAGGCATATGTCTTTGAAAACAAACAAGATTTTGGTGCTTGTAAAGATTTAGAAAAACCAAAATCCAAAAACAACTTCCTAAACATAAACAATAAGTGAAACATAAGGCAAATCAGCTATATCATACAGTGATATCAGTATCATTATCAATTTTGTATCCAATTAGAATGACTTCCACTGAATTTATACCAGTCAGGAATGTGCCAGAAGTACCAACTCTGTGGTAAGTCCTCTGAGACCTCTCTGGTGCTTAACCAAATTTCCTTTCATGTGGCCAGACAGTGTCAAGTTCCCGTGCAGATCTCATTTAGGAAACGTGCACATATAAAAGTATTCCAGCTCCCCTTACAAGTGCCATTTCTCTAAATAGCCCTGCAAGGTTCTAGGTACAAAAAATTATACATATACAGGACCTGAATGTTTCATCCAAGGAACACCCATTCCAGCACAAGCCAAGACATAACTGTCATAATGTAAAATTTTTCATTCTTCATCGATACAATCTGTCAGAGAAAACTTTGAGGAAAAACCTTCATACTAATTAATTATTTATTTTGCTTAGTGTGGGAGAGCTGTCAAGACAGTAGCAAATAGTGACAGCAGATAATTGCTACACAGATATTTGCTTCTAGTAAAATACATGTCTCCAGGAAGTACTCAGACTATAATAATCTTCCAATCCATCATGTATATGCTGGGAAATACACTTTATATTTTTCATGCCTCCTGACTGTTAGTAGAAAGTTGCTCGCTGAGAAGACACTATGGTTTGCATTTAACTATTGATAGATGAGTGCCCCAGCAATCAGACAGTGGCTTGCCTTGCATGGCTAGCCCACATACTCACACCTTGCACTATCTTCTTTCCACAGTGAGCAGTCTAAAAGGAAACACAGAAGCAGGCCCAGCTGCTATATCAAAAAAAGCTGTAGAAAAGCTCAGCTCTAATTTGATCATTCACAATCTAAAATTACAGCTCCAAGGATGGAGTATTTCTTTGACAGTGTTACTTCCACTGACACAGCCCGGAGATGGTCAAAGTTAAAACCAGATGAGCAAAAATAGAAATGATCACAGTCTGCCCAAACAGGCCAGTTCAAGTGAGAAACAGAGCTAAATACTCAAAACATGAGAAAGGTAATTAGCTTATTCAAAGCACTTCCTTTCAGGGCCAGATTTTTCTATTATTCTACATTTTTTATTTACCAAATTATCTTAAATGTACCAAATGCCAAATTCACCATGACTCAAGACATATCATATAAACTGATACCCTAGTTAACAGGAAAATTCCTTTTTAATTCTTCTTTTCCTACATATTACTCTTTTTGTTGCATTGAAAATATCCTTATTCAAGCATGTATCCTAAAATGTGGTGCATCTATCACCTTAGCATCCTCTACTGCTCGCCTGTCTATAATTTCACCTTTAATTATATTTCTTCACACCTCTTACCAATTTTATAGCTTACTTACAAAATAGCTTAACTTTGTCACAGAAATTCTGAACCTAGTATTAATAAAGACATTGTAGAGAGAAACTTGCAACTCAATTTTTTTCACAGAAGTATTCAAGAGAACTATCATGTTCTGTGCATGATTCACGTAAAGGTTTAATGCTAGTTTACACTGCCTCTGATTACTTTCCACAAAATCCCTCCCTGTGAGTGAATATTGATATTACCTCCCCAAGTTTTTTCTTTTGCCCTTATTCTGTCAGGTAGTGGGGAAAAGTAGAAGGTCAAAGCACATTCTCTTATCTACAGTGAATCTACATATTGGTTGCAAAACCCAGACATTGTGCTGCTGTGCTGAGTTTGGCCAGAATTAACCCAGGAGAGAGAAAGACTGCTCTCTGTGCCAGAATCCCATGGAGAAGTCATTGACACATAGTCACTTTGTAGAGAAACTCTCTGTGTTGTTTTGTCAGGCATTTCATATTTAGTTTCTGAAGCACAAAATGTGATTTCACTCAGCAGGAATAGTTCTATATTATGTTAATTATTTTAGTGTTATCCACCCTAAGTATTCCACAGAATTCCTAAATATACACGTATGATAGAAAGTCAGATTAAATATGGCCTCATAATGAAAAAGAGATATGTACTTGTGATTAAATATGTTATAGTTTACGTAACAGTTATGTCAAACAATTGCCAGCTACTGCAGGAACCCAGTGAGTGATTTTCACAAATAATTGGTGGAATTTCATTGCATCTTAACACTAACTGACTTTGTCATACCCTAAGGCCATCCATTGAGCCATCAGCAGAGTAGATGAAAAACTATCTAAAATCCTGGTAAGTAATGTGAGTATTCAGAGAGAACCAATTTTAATTCTTTCAAAGCCCTGAGGCACTTAAGAGTCTGTACTACAGGTAGACATTTAATATTTAACAATCAATTTAACCATTCCTCTAAAAAGATTTTCTCTATGGGTCCCAGGAGCTACTTGCATAAGGGCTACCAGATCTTCAGGTGAAATGCTTATAGACTTGGAAATGGGACAGATAACAGGTGTGATTCTTGTGACTGAGCTATCCACAGAGCCTTCACAGGTAGTTTTTTCAGCAAAATTTATTCTGTTTTATGGATGACATTAGATAGATTAGATAGACTGGATACTAGGGAAAATTTCTTCACTGACAGGGTGGTCAAAACATTGGAACAGGCTGCCCAGGGAAGTGGTTTACCATCCCTGGAGGTATTTAAAAGTTGTGTATCTTTGGTATCTAGGTATCTAGGGACACGGTTTAGTGGTGAACTTGGTAGTGTTGTTAGGCTAATGATTGTTCTCAATGATTTTAAGGGTCTTTTTCATCCTTAGTTATTCTTAGATACTATGACCTATTTATTAACATTACTAATAATTGTGTAGCATACTGAGAAGAAAGCACATCCACGGCAAAATTTTCCTGAAACTTTCCAGGTGTGGTTATTCAAGTCTGCAAGAACATAAAAGCAGTCTGGAAGGCAAAACATTCAGAGTCCATTGATAACTGTTTTAGTCAAAATATATATTCACTGTGGGTCAAATCCTTGGAACAGAGGCATGTTTTGAATAAAGGTAGTAAATTTCTGGTCATATCCACATTTATGTTAAGATTTTCCGTTAAAACCCAAACTGAGGGGATATCACTCTGGCTTGGGAAAAATAACAGCAACTACAATATTTTCTTGCCATGGCTACTGTGCAAGTCAGCTGAGACTTGAAGGTTACACTAAAATGATGTTCAACATTTGCTTCTTGCCCAAAGTGCTTATTACACTGTATTCGATAACCTGTTCTAACTGCCTCTACAAAGTGGAAGAATTTTTATAGAAAAAGAACTAAAAGAAATTCTTAGCTGTATAAGACTACTTTTCTTGACACTTTGTGCCCTTGAAATTTAGAGTCATATGAAAGGGCAAGACATTGGCAGGTGACAACATTGCTGTTTGCCATTCCTAACAAAATTTGATGATTATAAAACAGTTGTGGATCCTCTCATTATTTTCATTTTCTGCTTTTTAGATTTATCAGTCATTACTTTGCAAATATCCAGTCCCTCACATCAGGTTCTGTCATGGTAAATATTCTGTTTCAGTTTCCTACTAAGTAGAATTGATGTGGCTGACAATGATTTCCTAGTGAAATGCACTAATTAAATAAGTTTCCCTATGAACTGTTGTCCTCTTCTATAGCCTTTTTCAGACATTGATTTTTATTTTATTTCAGTCCATTGGTCTGCAAATAACAGGAGCTACTGCTTATGTCTAACTTATTTTGCTTCATAATAGCCAAATACTTGCTGGTAATTCTTAGAAAGTCAGGTATGCAATATCAGGCACAGAAACTGATGTGCCATACAAGGGGCACTTCATTAGGGTAGCAAAGTTCTCATAAGCATAGAAAAAAAATAATTACTGTATGTTGGTAAGATTGTTTCAGAAAATCACAATAGTAGGCTAAAATTGAAGATTTTTTTCAGTCAACTGATTCAGGAGGAAGCTTTTTGTGTATGCTCATAAAAAAGAGGCTTGTTCAAGTATAAGGAATTCATAGCTGATGGTATATTGGATTAACCCTTTTCTTAATGTAACAGCTTCTATTACAGCCTATATTTGAATATGAAACATCCAGAGTTTAAGCTAGTACCTGGTGCTCTAGATAGAAATTATAATCCTAGCCTTGTGTATTAAGCAAATGAGGGAAGGTATGATGAATTCTCAACAGAGGATAAATACACATGGAGGTTCTCTGGCTATGAGGCAGATTAATGCAATTTCCCAGCCCAATGAAATGGAATATTACACCTCATATCTGCATGAAGCAGCACATGTAATAATGATATTAGATGCTGTTGAGTTCATAGTTAACGATTGTGAAAAGGCTTCTATTTTATATTGAAGCTTATATTGGATAGTGATAGCAATATACATTCAGGTTCCACCACGGTGGTAACCAAAGGGAAAATGGCCAGGGAAACATAAATCACTGATTTACTTGGCATAACTGCTATTACTTGTTTTATTTACAGGGTTCCAAATAATAGTTTGGGGAATTTTGGGGTAGATCAGGAGGGGCGGGTGTCCTTAAACGTTAGAGCACATACAATACTTTGAGTGCAGAACTGAAGCGTAAGCGTCAAATTCATGGAGCTAAGAAGTGATTAAAAAGGCCAAACAACAATCTACAAAGAAAATAGAAGGGAATAACTTAGAAAACTTCAAAAGGTCCAAATACCTACCTAATGTCACCTTCGAATATTTCCAAAAGTTATTTAGATCTAAAATTCACATTCTTATTTCCTAAGTTGACTGGGTATGAAATATTAGTGGTTTAGTATCACTAGAAGTGATTAAGAACGCTTGTAATGAGAAATAACAAAACATTTGAATTGTCTTGTGTCAAGAGAGAGCATTGCTCAGAGAGACTCCAAGTAAATCAAACACACATGAGAAGATTGTGTATCTTTAAAAAGAGCTTGTATTATCTCACATACACTTCATGACCCACAAAATGAGTAATACTACTTCTAATCTTTCTGAACAGAATGTTGACCTTGAAATAGAACTTGAAATCAGCAATACTTTTTATTGCAAGTATAAAAGACAGTGGGAAGTCATGTTCAGAGAAATCAGAATGCATCCAATAAAAATAATGCTTCTGCAAGAAGCTGTCATAGAACTACTGTTTTTACAAAGGAAAGCTGGAAATCTTTAGATTTATACAAAGTAATATGGTTGTCACAGACTGTTATAAAATTTTAAGTGCTTTCAACTTTTCAGGAATTGGAAGGATACGTAAGGACAGATTAGTGTCCCCAAAAATGTAAAAGTAGGTATCAAAGAATTCATTATAAATACCAAAAGAAAGGACGAAAATGACACCAGCTGTTTTCTCCTAGACAAGGACTATCAATTATAACATAGTTTATATGCAGTTTTTCAGGAAAGAATATGTATATGACCCCAACATTGTGTCCACTATGCTTGATCTGGACAGATTTTGCCAAAGAGTATTTAGACACAGAGTGCATCACTCATAAGTAACATGATTTATGTATATTCTAAGGTAAAGTAATTTTACAGACTAAGAAAAAGCCATTTATTGGAATTTTTAATTTATTTAAATGTTTTAATTTACTGTATATTTCAGAGAAGTCTATTTCACATAGAATTAAAACCAAAGAACTTTTACTTTGCAGAATTGTAAATAAATTTAAAAGCTATTCTTGTGCACTATTATGCCAGAAGACTTCCTACAATTTAAAGTAAGGGTAGGCAGACCTTTAAGATCCATCTCCTTAAAATTTCTTATACGTATGTCTTCTTTTGAGCAACAGATTAAAGCTTTGACCATTGCTTCTGTTTTGCCACTGACAATTTTTAGTAGAATGCTCTGCTGCAAAAATATTAGGAATAGTAAAAATGACAATAAGTAAGCATATAAAGATACATAGTCCTTCTGACAATTACAAATATTTGACATTTCTGTAATACACAGAAAATGCTGTAATCAAATATCAGAATCAGTATCTCAGATAAACTACTCTTAGCAACAATTGAAGGCTGTTTATGACTACAATATTTTTCAAAATGAGACATTGTCATGAACAGGTAGAAGTTGTTTGCAAGTCTTACACCACAAAATAACATACACTGATGTACTTGTCAGTACACGCTAAAATGCTTTAAAATTGCTCACAAGACCAAATTTTTTCACAAGTTCACATTCATATATTTTTATGAACAGAACAATAATATTGGTATTGTTTCTGTAAGTGTATGAATGGAAAGTAAAATTTTAGATATACAGAAATTCTGAGAATGTAACAAATAAACTATGTAGGGTAAATCATGGCTATCAGCAGCTCAATGCCCTGTGGAGTCACTGAAATTTGCCAAAAAGCTTATCTATATTGCCAGATCTTCTGTGATGTCCCTTAGAAAAAACCAAGTATCTCTTCTGTACTTCTGCTCCACAACACTACCTCCTCTGTTTTTGCAGATATGTACAAAATATGGGTTTCATATTTTCAGACTGCCTTGCACTTTTATTGGGCTCTGGGCTTTGAGTCATTATTGTTGTGAGTTAAGTGTTTCTGCCATAAATTGAAACTTAAAAAGGTTTTTGTTGAGGATTTTACTCAGTCCTCAGAACACCTAAACTCCTGTGGAGGTTTTCATGTGTACAACAGCATAAGAAATAAGTATGTTCTAAAATTTTAACCAAACCTCTGTAAAGCATTATTATTTCAAGCAATCATTTGGATCCAAACACCAAAACAATGCACCAATGATAAATGCATTAATTTATAAACACTCAGTGCTCCTATATAAGATGAATTGTTACTACCTCCACAACTCTAATGAATTGCATTTATTATGTGTTTTCAGTTTAAGAAATGTCCTTTCTTTTTGTCACACTAGGCCTTTGATGCCTATGACTAAGCCATAGCAATGCACAAATTTGTTCTTTCTAGGTTTGTTCATTATAACTCTCCTGAAACTGCTGATCCCAGAAAAAAATCCATTGACTCATTGTACCATGGCAGAAAAGCACAAATATATGAGAATACATTTTCAAATGAACAAATTGATGTCTGAATGTGATTAAGTAGTTTAATACAACATTCTACCATTTTAAACAGTACTAGTGAGAACCAAAAGTGGTGTACAAGATACATCCAGAAAGGCAATACCATAGGTGCCAAATTCCTCCGCAGCTTTTAACATGCTGCAAAAACATCACAAACCTGGTAACAGTGTGGAAAGTGAGCAAAATAGTGATCCAAAATATTAGTGTTGTAAGTCTGGGATTGTTTTCTAGATTTTTTTTTTTAATAACAGAAAAAATGCTTAAACCAACTTGAAGTGCTCAGTCATGTGCTATGGAAAAGTGGAATTATTATAAGGTTAGCATGAATGCAAGTGGTTGCTGTATAAAAGGGAGGTTGAAAGAGCTGTCTGACATGGTCTCAAAGATTTCAAGTGGTAGTTCTCTTGTGCTACCTATTTATATCCAGATAATCACATGGATTTGCTGGGATATTAAGATATTTCTCAGCTGTACTGTTTTTTCTCTGAGCATGATGGTTCAAGTAACAGTTTAAAATACAATGCAAATAGTTAGAAAGATGTAATCATTCAGATCCAGAAAAGAAGCATAATAACTAGAGATTCCCAGAGGGATTGGCAACACTGGCAATAGATAGGTTTCTTTGGCTTCTCTCCAGCGATTTTCCCCGTCTCCTTCCTTCCTTTAGTCTTTTGCTGATTTACATACTGGCAAAAATTCCCAGCAAAAAGAAATCATTTGAAGAACTGGTTAACAGTAACCTCTGTCCTGCACTCAGGTAGGAGAAAGGCAATCAAGTTAGAGTGACAAGTTTTGGTCATGGTATTAAGATTGAACTTCACCTTGAAAGATCTTCAGGACTTTAGTAATCCTCTACACTAAGAAAATGTTTCTCTTCTCTGTGTGTCTCCTACAATAAACATGGTTTTACATTCTTGGAGAAAAAGCAAGCACACAACAAGAGAACACGGGGGGAGATGCTGGAGCTGCGTAAGGCTCCGCATGTGATAACAGCACAACCAAGCAAGGACAACAGGTGACAGCAGCAGGTGACAGCAGCAGGCACCTCCCCTCTGAGAGCTGCAGGGGCACCCCTTCACTGCCCTGACTCTCTAGAGAGGTGTGCCGCTCACTGGGAGCTCAAATAAGAGACGTCTCTGAGGGATTACCAGACCCTGTAAAGTCCACTGGCTATTGCCCACTACTCTGGTTTCAGGTGGGCCATGGTGGTACAGCCAGTCTGACAGTCTATGAAATTGAATGCACATCTCAAAGGGAGTATGTGAGTAATAAAATGGGCAGGTCTTCAATCTGAAAATTTCTATTTTGCATTTATGGTGACTCTAGTATCAGCCTAGATCCTTTAAATTACAATTTATTCCTGGCAATAAATTCAGGTATTGAATTTCAAGATGCTTACAGCATCTTAACCAACATAATATTTTAGTACAAATTATATTGGCATACTACAGTATACACTCTCATTAATAATACCCTTGGTACATGTTGTAGCATAGACTAATTTTAAACAATCTTACTCTCAACTTTTATAATAATCTCCTTCTTTCTCCTTTCATCATTTTTTTTAGAACACTGATCATCATAAGATATGTTTCTTCTTGTAACACCTAGCAAGACACAGTGCTAATATTTAGCACACCTTCTTTTCTCAACTCCAAAATCTCCATCTTTTTGTGTCATTATATACAGGTCTTTTTGATATATCTAGTACACTAGTGGCAGAAAAAAAGAATATGCAAAATGAAAATAATATTTTTCTGTAATTTATTGTTAAATCCCCTGGACAAGGTCTAAGATAGGCTAGGTTTTAAGTAGTGGTGCCTAGTTTCAATTAACTTATTTTAAAAATTGTTTCATTTTTTGCTTAAAATCTCCTAAAACAGTATATTCACATGCACTTTGTTAAAATAAAAACTTAATTATTCCATCAGAAAAATATTTGTTTCCTTTTAAAAAGAGAAATCAAAGAACTGGGCTTTGGTTCCCTAGGCAGCATATTGAATTACTCTGTGTTTCTCAAAATTTTGAAAGTATAATTAAGTATTAACATGCAGCCTACACAGAGCTCTAATATTGACTAATTCTCTCATATGCCGATTGAAAGATTTCCACAACTAAGAAGTCCAAAAACAGATGAACAGAAAAATCATGGCTAGGCAACAGCAAATTACATAGGTAGGTATCATTCTGTCTGTTCAGTAAATACAGTACTCACCCAAAGCCATTAGCACCAAGAAATATTATGGCTTTTCCCCTTGGCATCCCTCCCAATTTATAAGGTAACATATTAGGCCTCTAAAAAACTCCCTGCAGTTCGGTGCATCAGTCCTCCTTGCTTGATGTCATGTACTGGTTTGTAACACAGAGATATCAGTCAGGGCATCGAAGTTTCAATATTTACCTTCATAATATTCAAACCTAATGTGCTGCACTTCAGATGAAAAATTTAACCCCTTAAAGAAACTGCAGTAATTATTTAATGAGTTTGTCAGTCAGCACGGGATGTCGCGAGTCTGATGCAAGCTAGAAGCAAACAACTCTTTCTGCGAGTGCTACTGACACGTTCTCCCGCGCCCACTGTAGGAAAATGAAGCAAGAAGTGAAGGACTTGCTGTGCCAGTTTCAGAGCAAGGCAATCCCCCCACATCTCTTCCATCCACTTTCCCGAACCCTTTCCACTGGCAGTATACAACAATTTGGAATGAAATGGGGATTCAAGATGTAGTACAGTCTCTAAAATATCCACGGTATGAAATATTTTTTACAAAATAGACAAACCATATTCAGTCTAAGCACAACACTTGCTTGATGCAAATAGCCATAAAATAGTCATTTAGTTTTATGCCTTACTATTAAAATTGAAACACAGTAAGAATATAAATGTAGATTTAAGTAGAGGAAAGATTTACTAGAGTGTTTTTCCTGGAGATATAAGACTAAAACACATTAACTTTTTTTCCTTCGCATTCCTCATTCATTCTAGTTGTCACTCTGGACATTTGTATCTTTGGAAAAAGGAAAATTGTCAGGTCTTTATCAAGCAAGAACCAAAATACAGAAGTTACCAGAGCTTCACTGAATCTCTTGACTCAATATGTGACTCATAAGGCTTCCATGTTAAGAGTTTAGCATGAGGGTGAGAGTGGTAAAAACAAAAAGACCTTTGCAAACAGACATTGACTGTATTTTTTCAGATTTTTAGAAAATCTGCTCCTCAGAAGACACAGTAATTTTTATCCTTCAGAATTCCCACATCCTTCAGAATTCCCATATCCTTCAGAATAACCCACATTAACCACCTCTGAATTCCAGTCTGCAAGACTGCAGTTACAAGTTCAGAAATGTTGTCTTCAGTTCCCCCCACTGGCAGAGAAAGTACTGGGAGGTAAATAGCTGAAGAATTATGTATCAGGAAAGCCCCGTTGGGTGAATCAAGGAACACACACACGCACACGTTAATCAGCATTACAAATTACTGCAGTGATTTATGCAGTGATGGTTCTAAACAATACTGAAATGATTAGAAGAAAATATTTGGTATTTTCACTGTCATCAGGCAATACTCCCTAGAGACATCCACATCAGAAACTCCCAATCAGGCTACTCTTGCCAAATCTTTTTTTATGCAAGCACTTCAGGCAAGCACAAACTCCTTGGGAGTTACTGAGCAATACAGAAACAATCCTGTTCCCTTTGTAGATTTCAACTGAACTTCCACTCTCACCAAAGGTCATTCAGTTTTAGGATCATGCCAATGCATACGTGCAAACAACCTACCAGCCACCTAGTCTGAAAAACAAATAGACATCAGCATCTTTGAGATTATTCAAAGGCTTAATTTACACAAATACTGGTACACATGAAGACTCTGCTAGTATCTCCTCAAACATATTTCATCATATTATACACACATATATAACCTGCAGTTCATAGATAGAGCCTTGGATATGTCAATAAGTATCAGAAGAATTACTCTAGTTTATCTTATTTTGCAGTTGTGTCTCAGCTGTATTTTTCCTGATTTTTAGCCATTTTCCTCCCCACAACCAGCAGAGGGCATTGCTCACTTGGTGCAGAAGAAATAAAGTTTATACTTGAGACTGAGACTACTTCTCTGTCCCATCTTAGACACTGATTTTTATTATTTTATGATCATATTTAATAGTAAGGACCTTTATAGGAGGTTTTTCCAAAAAAGTTTGAATAGTATTTTTAATATGCATATTTATGACTTTCATATCCATTTGACAGACACGAGGCATTTATATAAGGTTAATTGTCCTAAATAACAATTAGTCAATGATACAACCTTGATTTGAGTCCTTCCTCATATTATCGCACAACATAAGGAATTGACAGTTCTCCTCCAAGACAGACACCAGATCTATGTAAGATATACTGTATTAACAGTGGGTTGTATGACCGTAAAGAGTAGCAAAATGAAAATAACTCTTTTGCAGTGTAAGGCAGAAAGGAACAGTAGGTTTCTTCCACAGTCTAAACACATTTGTTTAGTAAACCATTTTCAGTTGCCTACAACATTCATTTTCACTGCACGGGAGCAGCAAAAGGCGCTGCCTGCACCAAGGTAAGACACAACTTTTACAATGGACCTTTCCACTGAGTCCTTTCTGCCTTTGTTCAATGTTTGCACTGCATTAGGTGTTTTTAGTTACTCGACAAGCATCATCACCTGCTTTCCATCAGAATTTCCAAACCTAAATCACATTTTTATGTGCACTACCCAGTTTCACAGCTTCACTGAATGGTCACTATCAAACAAGCTACATTGTTCTGCTGAAATTTTAAACTGTCTTGTGAAACGTTGGCCAATACTGAGGGCCCAGCTTGTTAAAAATTGTAGCTGTATAAAGCTTCCGCTGCTGAGATGCAAAGCAAAAATGAAATTTAAACCGCGCCCCCCCCATAGTAAAGTCCATTTCCAAAAGCAACAGAAAACCAGTTATTAAACTATTTGTCTTTAAAAGGTGTTTAGTAAACAGCCTGCTGCTCCTCAGAGATATTCTGAGCATCGTCAAGGGAAGGAAAGGTGATGTTTTCAGTAAATACTTCAATGTGTAAGTAGAGGCTCCAAATAAAAATATGGATTTATGTGAAACAAGATCAGCAGAAAGCTATACTATTCCATGAGATAGTTGGGGTTTTTTAGAATATACAACAAGAATATAAAGTCTATTTCTCCGAAACACATTCTACCAGGAAAAAGGTGAAGCCAACCCCACGGAAGATCAGCAGGCGCACTTTGGGTGCCTGGGCCTCTAGCAGTTGTTACATGACTGCATTTCCAGGTACCCTTCTGATGGCAGGGAGGTGCGGAAGGCCCTCGGCAGCTGCGGCTCGGTGACCCCCTGGGTGCCCCCTTGGCTGCCCGCACACCCCGCACTCGCACGGTTGCACCAGGTTCACTCACCGTCTCTCCACGGGTTTCCCGCAGCAGTCCCAGGTGTTTTGTTCCACAAAGCCATTTTATCCCGGTGCAAGGCCACAGGAGCATCCTGGACTGGTGCGTGTAGGGAGCGAGCCCCAGCAAAGGGCCCCTGGGCTTTTACACCCTCACAGTCACCTGGGCACAAGTCTCGCTCTCCGGAGCGCTCTGCTCCCACCGTGCCCAGAGTCCATCCGCCTGGACGGCACCACCACTCCCACTGCCTTTGTTGTGCTAAAGCTTGGCGGTTCGTGCCTCCTGCTGTGTCTCCCCGTGTCCATTCCCCTGGCTGGCACCACCCTCGTCGTGCCCT
The DNA here is from genome assembly GCA_013390045.1 of Picathartes gymnocephalus. Classification (NCBI taxonomy): domain Eukaryota; kingdom Metazoa; phylum Chordata; class Aves; order Passeriformes; family Picathartidae; genus Picathartes; species Picathartes gymnocephalus. Next base: position 19,754 of record WEKY01042831.1, read on the forward strand.
TTGCTATGCCAAGGGTTGGCAATTCACGGCCTTGTCTCGGGCTCCCACCCAAAGCTCGATCTGCATCTCAGTCTGCAGCTTGCAAACTGAGCTACCCGCAGCAGAGGTATTCTTCAGTGCTGGGCTCCACTCTAATTTAATTTTTTTAATTAATGGCTGTAACAGTCCCATAAGCACTTTAGCAAAAGGGATGACTCACATAACATAGTTAATTTTGCTATCAGGTGTTCACTGTTTCTGCTTTGAAGCACTGCTGCCTTTCAGACTAAGCTTTTCTTTGACCAAGCTGATGTGTTAAGGGACTTTGGTTTCTGAAGGACATGTCAGTAGCTATTAAACATTATAAACAGATATATTAAATCTCTTTCATAGTAAATAAATGTAAGAAAACAAAGGAGAAGGCTGAATGATATTCATCCCTACCTTTCTGTGAAATAACAGATAGAGAGAGCATGAGATCCCAGGACTTGTCTCTTTCCATTTTACCTTTGTCCTTCCAGGTGTGTGGAAAATGACACTGTGAAAAGCCAGTGTCCATAAAGGCGACAGAGGAGTCCTGCAACTTTATTCGAATAGAGAGAGCGCATTGGGGCATAGGCCAGAGGGGCTTTCTCTCTCAAAATTTCGGAGAGTGCAATCTCCTTTTATAAATTCCCAGCCACAGGTTTTCCTCTTCCTTACCCTTTGGCTGAGGCACTAGGAATGTACAGCCTTCCTGAACTACTTACCACATATTCCCCCCTTAAACATGTCATTTTCTCCCAACGTTCAGAAACTCAGGCTTGTGAGGACCCACTTGTCTGTTTCAGGAGTCAGGCTGTCTGGGCTCTGTGACAAACCTGCTGCTTGAAGCTGGTACAGACATTAGGACCCATTTCAAGGACATTAACACCCATAGCCTCACCCATGAAATTGTTTGTAAAGACATTAGCACACATCTTTCCTATCACAAGTAATGCTTTCGCAAGGATATTCCAGGACACTCAGCAGCATCCATAAGCAAAGGTGTTCTCCAGACCTAGCTTTCAGGAGCACAGGATCACAATAGATTTGTTTTCCAGGCATCACCATGCTGACAGCTTTTCTATAAACAGACATGCTCTACTGTTTGCAGAGTTGGATGATGGATGGCTTTATTACCAAAAAAAATGTTTCCATCTAGTACTTCTTTTAGAGCCTTGGACTCTAAATCAGGTCATTTTCTCAACAGCTGCTTAGTGCATGCATATTTGGGGATTGTCAGACACAAAGAAAAAAGCAGACCAGCCAAGAAATAACTGAAACTACATAAAGAGCAGCAACTGGTGGTAATGGCATCTGAAAGAACACTCAGAGAACACCAAGATGGTACAAGTGTGCACAGAATGTTTATCATTATGCAACAGTTTATTCAGAAACGTCAAACTACACATGCTGAAAGTTACGCGGTGTGCTCACACCACCAAAGCTGTTATTTTCTTTCCCTAGCAGTGCTTACTATCCCTTTTGTTTAGAAAAACTCCTTAGAATGTACAGTGTCTCTTTGTTTTATATTGTTGGTAATACAATGGATTCTTGTTTCAACAGCAACTACTAAATGCTTTAAGAGGTCAAATAATGTTTGGGGTTCTTTTAAAAGTAATAAATTAATCACTTTCCTGTTCCCTTACTACTTGAGATTAGATAGGTTATAAATAAAATTCAATTGAAATAAACTATTTGTTCTGCAAAAGAAAATGGATGTGAATGTGTTTCAATTGACATGCTTAAGTGTTGTTTTAATGTTGATCCACTTTAAACTGACTTAAGAAAAATGTATTTTGAGATTTAACATTAATCATTTCAGCAACCACAAATCAAGTATGCTCAGCTTCAGTGGAGGATGCTTTTGCTTTCTTAGCCACTAACTCATCTCAAAGTTTCAAACTGAGCTCTGTATTCTTGTCAAATTTCCGTCACTGATAAAAAAGCTGCAACTTAGCTGGCTATTTTTCTGAAGAAATGAAGAAATCAAAGTAGAATCAAGATTGCTGTTTTACAGATTAGTTGAGCCTACAGAAAATAAGATTTCATCCCTGGCACCACAGCCACCAGATATTTTTCAAAATCAAAGATGTGAAAATTAAACTGAGACTGAAAGTTTTTGTTTTAAAATGATTTAGTTTTTAATCTTAGCCATTTTTAGTCCCTGAGCACACAGTCTATGATGATACAAAGGACTGACAAATTAACAAACTGAAATCTACCACTACTTTTTAAAAGAGAAGGTATTATTTATTACAGAGTCAAAATTGTCATTAGCTGCTCTCTGGTAGAGTGCATATCCTCAGCCAGTGTGAACAGAAATACCGAAATGTGCCCTGGCTGAACTGAAACAGATACCTGTGAGGCAGAAGATCTCTGTCACTTTATATAACTTATCTAAGTTATACATTTGAAAATATAATACCTGTCTTTTGGAGCATGTACATTTGTTTGAACTTGTATCAGATAATGAATGGAAAAAATCATGTTTTTGCATACCACCACACTTACACTGGAAATGTGAAGGAGGATACGGGATCAACACCTCTTGCAAAGAACGTAAGTTACCAGAGGTGAAGAAAAAGCTACCACTACTGGGTCTACAAGTAACTGAGGATTTGGTTCTTTCTTTCCCAGGCTCCTGTGTCAGGCCAGCTCATGTAAATTTGATGAGGTACACAGGAATATCCAATCTATTTTCTGTCAGTCAGTTAAGAAAATCATTGTAAGATGAAAATATGCTGTTTGGGTGTGTCTTTACTTTTGTGCTACAGCTTGTGTCATTACTTTGGGTTTCTTTTTGTTATTGTTGTGCTTTGCTTTGTGTACTATGAATAGATCAGCAAAATTCTATGCACATATTCCAGTAATCTGTCCACACACTCACTCGTGGACTGAGCATTTCACAGATACACTCATGTCTCACACAACTGAACCTTCGAAAAGTTACTAAGTAGACTCAATATTTTCAGACAAGGCTTAAGAGTATCTCTCCCCCAGGTTTCTTCCAAGCCCCAGGTATGAAATAATTATGATCTCCAAAGCTGCTAATTGTGCTGTCCACAAACAAAGGATTATGCTTTCTAGCAGAGAATAAGCAGCAGGAGCAGAAAAACCACTTCCTTTTCATGCAATTACCACTAATAATGAATAGCTACACAGAAGGACTGGATAACTCAGAGGGTTTTAAAATTATGTTACAAGGAGGACTGACTTTGTTTCTGTAATGATCAAACTCATTAATACCTCAAAACTCAAGAAGAATGTGAAAATATCTTTTCTTCCAATTCTTCCTAGACAAAGGTCCATCTGTCAAGAAATGAACAAAAACTGCCAGAAAAAAAGTATAGAATTTGCCCTTTTTAGCATCTTTTAAACATTGACATGACTGATACTTGATAAAAATAGCCACTTTAGGTCAGGACAGATCTTAAGTACTTTGAAGAAATTAATCTTTCTCTACTTAAACCAGTCTTACTTTCAGGAAGAAAAGTATTTCAATATCAGCAACAGAAAAAAGAAAAGAAAATGTTTCAGTATGCAAGAACATTTTTTTTTAAAAACAAGCACTTAAAGATTATGATTAAAAATTGCCAATATTTCTTGTAGAAGTAAATACTGTTCTATTTTCACAAAGCTTTTCCCAAAAGAGTTCTTAACAACTTATAAAAGCAAAAGAAACTGAAAAATCAGAAACAAAAACCTCAGACATGTACAATAAGTATAATGTTTAAACATTTAAAGATCCGTGAAAAAGAACAGCAGCTTTCAACAATGCTGTGAAAGCAGTTATGGGGCATATCATTTAGTCCATTTCAGATGTATTCTGAAAACAGAACATCTCAGTTATGCAAAATGTGGATGACAGCATCTGAAGAAACCAAATCAGTTATTCAGCTGAGTTCTAAATATACATATGACAGACAAGGAATGGCAATGGAAAAGAAATTTCATGAAAAGTAGAGCTAGAATTTGACAAAATTTTACAGGCAATAGAATCAGCTGTGAAAATTTTGAAACATTTTCCCAAAGTCCTTTGCAATTAGCCTTTTCTTTGTTTCCCTCTTTTTAGGGATACAGATTCTGTGCTTCATATCTGATCACAAAAAATTGTTGCATTCTCAATTAAAATAAGAACTGAAGGCAATAGTATCCCTGCTTCAACATTAGACCCAAGTTCCTGAAAACCAGAGCTCTTCTGATTCAAGGAAAAAAAAGTCAAAATAATCCAACACAAATAGAATGAAAGGCAACCCGTAAGACAGACTCATTGACAACTGAAACTCAGTTTGGAGATCCATTTTCTAGTCATGGTTGGCCTCTAAATTGACTGAAGACTTAACTTTCTTTGCTGAATTTTGCCTAAGAATTCTGTGGAGATGGCATCTACTGCAAAAGAGATGTTATGAGACAAACTACACATTAAGTCCTTGAGATTCTGTATGTGGATATGTTAAAGAAATACAGGGTGTTCATATATATTGTTTATGTAATTACACCAAAAAGGGTTGTGATGTCAATATCAAGGGAATATCAGAGGACAAGGTACTTATCAAGTAGTTCTCTAATCCAGTCTGCTGTGCAGGTCATTTGCTATATAGATTCACTCCAATATTTGAGTTACAGTACAGTATTTATTGTATCATATATGTCTGGAAAACATGTTTGACATCACAAGGTTGATCAACAAAGTGTACCTGCTCTGAAGGTTAGCAATTTGCACACTAATTCTCTCATCTTTGTTATTTTAACAAAATAAATATAAGGACTCTTGCTGTAAAGACTTTTCAGAGTATAATTTGAGCTGCTCAGTGAGCTTGTTGCAGGCAGAACTCAGAGGCCCACTGATGGCAGGGGACCATCCAGGCAGAAATGCAGATGATCTGGGTCAAACTATATTGAGTTACCAATTAATACAGCTTTTCTGGTCAGTGCAATTTTGTTCTTCTAATTGCAGGGATTTTACAAGAATTTCAAAGGGAATAAAGCTCCTAGCTACCATTAGAAATCAATACCAGCAGAAATACTATTAACAAGGAAGCTTTAAAAAAAAAACCCAACACAAAACTCAGTTAAGCTTCAAGGACTACAGTCTCTCATATATTAGTCTCATCACGATGCACTGCTGAAGGCAGAGAGCTACCAGTGGAAGTTGCACCCTGTTACATTGCAGAAGAATGTGGCCTGTGAGATTAACATTCAGCATCCACCCAAACTTGTCTTAATCACTCCTTAATTTGGACGGCTTTTAACTTGGTTATCCCTTCCCTGCATCTGCACCGGGTGGAAATGAGGAGCGGGGAGTGGAGAATGCCTGACAAATCCATGCACATTCAGCAAGTCGATGAATATGTAATACAGCTTGCAGTAATACCAAAGTAATTCTTCCATTATGAACTCAATCCAATTCTACTATTTGATTTCAGAAATGGATTTTGAACACAGGGCCTGTTTGACTAATCGTATCCTCATTTTCCTATTCTTTCCTATTTAAATGCTGAGTGACATAGTTCTGTTTGGGAAAGCAGTGATTTCATTACACCAACAGAGGGAACTGCCATTCCAGCAAAGTGACAAGAACCAAACTGGCCTGAAAAAAAGTATTCCTTCCCAGACTGAAGAGATCTACATGAGGAATTCAAGTAAAGTGTCACTCTCAAACAATGACGACAGGATTACAAAAATCTAATTAGCTGTTTCATTAGCTGAATCCTATCTGTGGAGGCAGCAAACAATGGGTTTTCGGAAGCTGTCCATCCATTTTAAATACAGGCACTGTCATGGAGATGCTGGGTCTAATATATTCTCTGCATTGCCTCTGTTTGCAGAGTGACTTCAGGGAGGTATTTCACCTAGTTTGCTAGAAATAGTAAAGATTTAAAGGTGCAATGCATGTCTAGAATCACACATCATCTGCATCCTACTGAAAAAGTCTTCATTTCCTTCTTCCCTACATCATTTATTTGATTACACTTCTTTTTCAGTCTGTTCGAACTGCACCAGAAAATCTTCAGAGCTAAATACACATACTCGAATGTCCTAATAAATAAGCCTAAGATTAATTGAACTGTTGGACATAAATGAAGATAGCATCCACAAGAGACTATAAATTTTTGAATGGCTAAGGTAGAGGAGGCATCCCTTCCTTCTCCTTATCTATTTCAATAATTTCATTTCCATCAAAAACTCCATTAACCCAATACTAAAATAGTTATGACAGAAGCAAGCACTGAATTTGCAGACTGGAATAGCAGGGATATTTCATACAAGAAAACCAGGGAAAGATACTGCTACAATCTTAGTAATACCCACTTTCATACTAGAGTAAGCCCTTCCACTTCAGAATTTAAAAGCATATTATAACATCACAAGAGGAAGTATTTTCTCAGCTGAATTCCTCTGAATATTGTTTGCCTATCAGTGGAGACCATCAATACCATCAGCTTGCTTGTTCTCTTCGTACTTAACCCAGAGAGACAATGATAAATGTCACTTTTTTCTCCTGATATTTTTAAGCAATAAGAGAAACTCAGGAACAGCAAACTGAAGATAATAGTCCGGGCTGCTGCAGCATTAAGGCTACTAAGGCATTTCAAATAGATCCCAGCAGAAAAAGTAGCTACAGACCTAAAAGAAGTAATTGTGAACTAAAGTTAAATACTTAACTTTTCAGTAATAAAAATACACCAAACAACAGCAGCACAGAAAGGGTTGAACAGCATTCATTTTGACAAATTCAATTTTTATTTCTTCCATCTTTCATGAAATTCTATGATCTACTTGACAACAAATATTTACAATTAGTAGACATTATAGTGAACAGTCCTGTAGTAACAGCAGGACAAGTGAGATAGAACAGAATCCAGCTCAGTAACTCCTCTGGCTCTACAGTGCAACCAGAAGTGAAAACTCTGTTTTGGAAAAAAAACCAATCTGATAAGCCTTTCAGACAGAGCAGCTATTGAAAATGCATAAAATCTGAGTCTGCTTCATCCTCAAAAAACTGTACTGTGAAACTTTGCCATGCTGTCCTGGTTTGAAGGACAGGTCTCTGCTAGGGAAGGCAGGAGCCTCCCTCGGAATGAAGAATGTGAACCCCTCCCCTCCGAATTATTGTAATTTTGAAATTAAGGGGGTCTCAGGCAAAGATATGGGAGTAGGAATAACAGTTTTTTACTAGGATTTATAACAGAGCAAACAAAACAACAACTTTTATGGCACTAGCAACAAAACAGAACCAAGAACCCGGTCCCGACCCCCTGGCCTGAAGGCACTTTCCCCCCTCAGTGCAGTGATGGTCACAGCCGGCAGGGAGCACGTGCTATGGTGGTTCAGTCAGCAGGGGAAAACAAAACGGAAGAGAGGTTTTGCTTCACAAACCTCCTTGGAGCAGTCGATTCCAGTGCCCCAGCAGGATTCTTGGAAAGCAGCAA
>WEKY01042831.1:27580-63679 GCA_013390045.1 Picathartes gymnocephalus
ACCAGTCCCCAATTCTCGAGATATTCCTCCACCCCCCGCCCCCTTCGAGAGAAAAACTCCCCGACAGAACAGTAAACATAGATGAGCCTTTTCTTTAGGCCTAGGTATAGCCTTTGTTTTTCTTAAGTACTCAGTAATTAAGGCTATTTAGCAACTGAATGGAAAAAAAATTCTATACTGTTAAAAGGAAACAAAAGGAAAGACAACTCAACCCCCAACACATGCCTAAATCTTTGGCAGAGTGCTTAACAGAAACCAGTTCAAGAAACATATAAATATATATTCAGTGGTGATTTATGTGCCCAGGAGTGAAATGACATGCTCTGTTTTTCTTGGGGTTTTTTGTTCTCAGAACCAAATCTAAAGATAAAGGCTTTCTCTGAAGATTTGGAGAGATTTATATCTTATAATGATGATTAATAATAGAGAACACATTAAGCAATGGGCTGAACATATTGCAAGATTCACGGAGTCAAGCAGAAAACAAGCAAAGGGTATCTGTTTAGGGCATTCATGTGGTATTCTCAGTTTTGGATGTTGGCTACAAACTTTTTAATCTTTTTTGTGCAATCATTGTCAAAAATCCAGACTGGGAAGGGAACCTAAACAGATTTGGACCCTTGAAAACAGTTTAGCAGCTCTTGTGGAGAACTTTCCCTGAACTATGAAGAGTCATCTCTACATTAATCTGCATGGTTTAGTAGCAATAGTGCAGTGCCAGAGAAAAAGTCGGAGAAAGCTGGAGCTGGGTAATACAGTCTTTTCAACAGGGATCTCTTTAGAGATTGATCCAGGACATATCCTTAGTATGTTTCTTTATGAAACTTTCTTCTACATGCCATGAGCACAGATATCAATAATCAACAAGAAACTACACCTAGATATGTTATTTAAGAGATTACAGATTCTTCCTTCTTCCCTCTGTATCCTGAGAAAGCAGAAATTAAGTGGATTTGTGCAATGTCCTTTATATTAAAAAGAAGTCACCGAGACAAGCAACCGACCCATCATAGAGAGGACACAAAGTACAGGTCCTAACTAAAAGTCTTATGAAAAATGTCACTATCTATTAGAATTTCCTTCGGATAAATGTTCAAAACTTGCTGCTTTCATTTGGGCTGATTTACTGTAAGTCAGTATTGTCCAAAGTGCTCCTCTTGTTTATGACATTACCAGTTGATTTCTTTGGATATTTTTAAAGTGACATAATTTTGTTATATCACAATTCAAAATAGCCAGCATATAAAGAGTTCCCAAAGACACAGTCATGCCTGTCAGGTCTACATCCCCATAGAAAAGTGCAGAAACTTTTCTGTGTAACCATAGAAGCTCTTCATCAGTATAAAGGAAAATATGTACCTGTTTTACCCTAGGCAGAGTCTGCTGCACTGAAAGAATACAAGTTAACTTGCCATGTTGTGCCTTTTGTATGTCCTTGATAGAACACCTCTGCAGGCCCCATGTATATCAAAGAGATGTCACAGTAAAATTTTCTAAGTTTGCAGGGGTATCTTTGTTGTACAAGGCTCTTAGTAAAGCTGTACTGAAGAAATGAGCAACATTTTTCAATTATAAGCACCTTTCAGAACTTTTATCTGTCTCTAACTCAAATTTTTCAATTATTCCCAGGGCTTTGAGTAGACAGGACAAAAGCATATTATCTCTTACTGTGTAACTCCTAAATATTTTTTCCCAGTATTTTACCCCTTTGGCAGTCAGCTGAAAGAAAAGTAAGGGAAGAGGTTTAAAAATTAAGTAGAAAATACAGTATTAATCTATCATGGGAAGGAAAAAAAAATAAATAAACCCCCACTCCTTCAAATTTTGTCATAAAGCCAAGCTGGGAAGTTACGGAGCTTTTATAGAGACAATCAGAATTAATTTAACTTCAGATACTCAGAAGCATATACAAATGATCCTGCTAATAACACAGTTCCCTTTCTGCCTCTAATAATACTTCCCTGGTCCTGTATCCATTTAAAATGAAGAAATTCACTCAGTGGAAGGAAATGTGATTTCAGCATTCTCATCTGCTGTCATGTTAACTTCAGACTTGAGGTCAGAAAGTATTCTTCACTTTGTTAAAGGGAAAAGTATATTAAAAAAAAAAAAAAACCCAAAGGAATTTGGCACTTTCTGCAGAAGCTTATTAAGAGAAGTAGAGGCATCAGTCAGCATACTTGAAATGAAGATTGCAGCGGAATTACTAGTCTCCACAAATGTTTCAATGCATAATCAAACCAGCAGCTCAAAGTTTAGGGAGTGAATTAGAATAGATCATCTGTGCAGTCTTCATAATTTTTCATTCCTTCCTTTTATTTAAGAGATAATAATTAAATGTGATTTGAAATGATATGTAATACAGTACTGCTTAGAAGTATTTAATGATTCTTAACAAGAATTATTAGATCCTCTGATATTATTTGAAACTACACTACCATAACCTCTATTAAACTTTGGGGGGAAAAAAAAAAGGAAAAAGAAAGAAGAAGAGAAAGGTGAATTTGTCTGTTTTATTGGAAATCAGAATGAAATTCTCTTTAAACAGATACATTCTATTTTTATTGCCTTAGTTGTCTGGGGAAATCTCATTCCATGGTTCCTCTACTTTTCTCTAAAATAAGATTTGCTAAAGAAATTTGCTAAAGCTTCCAATGACATTTGTTCAGTGACAAAAATGCAATGTGAAAATGAAATCTCAGGGAACTGAAGGAAATTGACAGGGCCCTGAAGTAACACGGGATGGAAATGTGAGATTAGTTAGGAGGACATCTGAATCTCTTCTAACCCCACAGCACAACTGAATAATTAAAACTACTCCAAAAGTCTCTTGAGTGCATGTTCTTCAGATGCTGGAGTCCACTGTCACAGAGGAGGGAAGGAGGGAGGACCTGCTGGCAGCAGAGCTCTGTGGCTGCCAGCTGTTACTCTGGAATCAGTGGTTGGCCATGAGCACAAGAGCAGCAGATCTGGAGACTGCCTGATATCTTATGAAATATTAAAAGGAAGAAAGTAGAAAGGGACACAGGAAACTATACTTACGTATAAATATACGGTTTAAAATCGACCCTAAACAGACCTTTTCTCTAAGTTAATTAGACCTGAAACAAACAATAGTCCATAGCTACTGTTAAAATTCTGATTTCTTCAGAGACAGATCTGTATGAAGAGGTCTTTTGTCTTTTTTTTTCTAATTTGTATAACAACATCATGCTCTTTGATAACTTTACTGAAGCTCTCATATCTGCTTCTTTTTCTTAAAAAAGCACTCCTTTATTGAATGAAAAGAAGGATCACACTGAGAAAGTGACGCTGTTATTAAGATTTTTGGAATGAAAAGTAGCAGGCCTTGAAAGTGATCCTTTTAATTCATGCTGCTAAATTGAGGATTAGCCTTCATTCTTTTTCTATTTCTAATTCTTTCTTCCAGCTGCCATATATCCTAAAGAACATAAGACCAAAGTTAGTGCTGGTCTTTTTAATAAAAAGAAATATTCTTTTACTAAGTTCTTCTATCCTTACATAAAGAGTGACTCCCAATGCCTCTCTCCATAAGAGAACAGGAAGATGTGCAACGCATAAGTTTTTGTTGCAAAAATAAGAGAGTCTTAAAATATAAATGCTGAAGAGCAACACGAGACTAACATATCTACAGGATACACTACTTTGTTTCACCCTAGAATGGAGCAAAACAAAGAATACTGATGTACGTTACTCTTACCCTTCACCAGAAGCAGCCTGTGGATTTTGTTTCCTGTTACACAAGAATGTCAATGTCCTACTTTAACTTTGTCAGACAGACTTGATTGCTATTACAAATGCATTCTAATGGAAATTCTGAGTCTGCATCATTAATTATGTTTTCCTCTTTGTATATTTCCTCTAATAGACTCAGAAAATGCATAGTTTACAACTTTTAAGTTATATTTTTGAGCTCTTCTTCTAATATTTACAAAAGAGGCTAGCTTATTAAACTTGTGGTTGTTTTTTCGCCTTTTCCCTTTCTCAAAATTGATTAAAAAAAATACAGTGAAGAAGCCCTTTAGTCTGATAGATAAAATCATAATAAATCCAGTGATCGAAAGATCATCTATGCAATCTTCATAATCTTTCATTCCTTTCTTTTATTTAGGAGATGATAATTAAAAGTGATTTGAAATGATATGTCGTACACAGCACAACAAGTTAGAAATGTTTAAATTAGAAATAAATATTACAATTGACAATAATAGCTCCTTAACATTGTGAAGAATCAGAAATTATTAGAGCTTAATAAGTTAAGGTTATTTCTTCATGATTTGAGGTAATTTATCAGTGACATGATACATTTCTAAGAGATATCCTGTAGTTTGACTCCCAGTTATTAACTTCTGCGCTTTCCAATGTTGAGTAGCAAAGACTAATGCCCTTTCTTCAAGAACTACCTCATAAAATACTAAGGCTTCTGTAATCATAATACTATCAAATATGCCCCTTTCAATTAGCCTGGCAGTGGATTAAGAGTGTTAGAGATTTAGAAACATATGAATTGACTGCATGGTAGAGTAAAATTGAATCTGACAAGGTTTAATACCTCAGCTGTATTTTATGGCAGAATAGCTATGGTTTTCCTAAGGTGTGAAGAGCAGTGAGTCAGTGAATCCTTTTATGCCTGTGCTGATTTCCTGCTTGATTAGCTTGGGTATATCTGTATCATATTCCTAAGACTTCTGGAAAATCGAGGCAGAGACATGCCTGAACAAGGTCCACTGTCAATGTGGATCCAAGGTCTAGCTGGGATATAGCACAGCTGCAAGTTCTTGACTCAGACTTCCAGGAAAATAGCTAAATTGTAGCAAAGAACTGTGAGAAAGTACATGCCAGATCCACAGAAGATAAAGAAAGGTGCTGGTTTTGGCTGGGGTAGAGTTAACTTTCTCCACAGTGGCTAGTATGGGGCTGTGTTTTGGATTTGTGCTGAAAACTGTTCATAATAGAGATGTTTTGGTTATTGCTGAGCAGTACTTGCATAGAGCCAAGGCCTTTTCTGATTTCTGTACTGCTGCACTGGCGAGGGGCCTGGGAGTGCATGGGAAGGTGGGAGAGACACAGGCAGGATAGGACCCAAGGGATATTCCAGATCATATGACATCATGCTCAGTATGTAAAGTGTAGGGAAGAAGGAGGAAGGGGGAGAGGTTTGGAGCTGTGGCATTGGTCTTCCCAAAAATCCCTTAAGTGTGATGGAGTCCTGCTTTCCTGGGGAAGACTGAACTCCTGCCAATTAAGCAGTCAGTTAATTCTTTGTTTTGCTTGCTTGCATGTCCAACTTTTCCTTTAGTTATTAAACTTCCTTTATCGCAACCCATGAGTTTTCCCATTTACTCTTCTCATTCTCTCCCCACTCTCACTGGTGGGGGAGTGGCAGGAAGCTGTGATTTTGTTTCTGGCTGGAGCTGAACCACAACGGGAAGGCAAAACCAAAGACAGGTAAACTTGACAAGCAGAGGATTGTGAGCAGTTCAAGCACTCAGCAGGAAATATGCAATCAGAAAAAGTTATCAAAGCGTTAAAGGGAAAAATAGGGATTAGGCAGAGAGCATCCTAGCAATGTCAAGGCTCAACTTGATTCAAGGAGCAAAGAAGGCTCACTCTTCTCCACCTGATCAATGAAAACTTGGTGAAAGATTCATTACATTTCCCACAGGGGTGATGAACATGTAGTGTCTAGAAGCTTGTTCCTGTAGCTACATGATGTGTTGTATAAACCAGTAGCTGTTTAGTATTTTTAAATTATGTATATCTTACACATGGCTTTGTATATGCCCAAAAGGTGCCTGAAGAAGGATGGTTGCAATTTGAGTTTTTTTCAGATCAGTCTGGGTCTTTTGCACATGGAATTTGGTGGTGCAAGTTCAAAGAGAACTAAAGAGCTCCGTAAGAACACATGGAGACAATACAGTTGGACTAAGCCAACACAACAATCTGGTAAAAGAGGTGGAAAATTCAGTGTAGGAATGTGTAGGTAGGTGTAGGTAGGTCTTTTAAAGTAAGTTCAAAGTCAGAAGAGTCAATCAATGCTGAGCCTGAATAAGTAAATCCTATTATACCATAAAAAGTTCGGTTGCAAAATTGTCCCCTCCCCATCATGTCTGTGTTCACCATATTAATTGGCCTCTGAGGTATCTCAGACTCTTAACGAACCTGGCTTGTCAAATAAATACCCAGCACAGTATGTACTGGAGAAAGTGTAATAAAGCAGCTCTAAAATAAAGGTTAGTAGAGAAGGGAATGTGAATACCATTCTTCAGAATATCACATGGGCACCATGTCTCAGGTAGAAAGCTTGTGGCAAAGATGACTATAGGCAGGAGATACCCACAAAGTGCAATTTTGTCATTGACAAGTTTTGTAGAGGTTTTTCCTCCTTTGTTGTCTCTTTGTGACAAGTTAGTCCCATTTCTAATGGAACAATCAGGGTATATGAATAATCTTTCAGTTCATCAAGAAATAGTTTCACGTGGAGATTTGATTAACTTTTTTTACAAAAGCTAGTGCGCATTATGGCTGATTTTTGTTCAACAGAATACTTGCATCTGACTCTACTTAAATAATGAATATTTGCATTTTTCAAAGCTGAGCATGGTATTATTACCAAAGAGATTCCTGCTGAAATTCATCAACAATTTAAGACTAGTCCTACTTTCAAAAGTCGCCCTTATGGGTCTTAAAAATAAGGCAATATATTCTAAGGACAAAGCCTACTGAGGCTTTCTTCTGACTTCAGTCCAAGATTTGACATTATTTAGGGAGAGTTCTTTCATAAAGATTAATTTTTTAATCTGGAAGAATAAGTGCAGACAGATCAGTAAATATATTTTTAGGCTGTATTTAAATTACATATTTATTTTGTTCCTCAGAGATTGAAATGGCTTGCTTGGAACTGTTCCAGTATGTTATGCAAATTTATTTTTAATGTATTTTATGTAATAGCAGAACAATAGAAGTAAGAGATGGAAAAGACCTATTGGGTCGTTGTATCTATTTTTCTACCCAGACAGGATTGTTTCTAGAAATGTTGCTGGTCATGGGCAAAGTAAATCAAAGTATATTTGAATAAATCCTTTACCGAGTATACCGGGTCCTGACCATGATCCCTCTGTTGAAGATCAGAAAATAGTTACTATTAAATCAAGAGAATAATATGCCACCCTTCCCATTTTTTTTCCTTTTTTTATAGTTTGTTATTTATCTCAGTCTATATTTGAATCACAGTGATCAAGAAAGAATAAGTTTAGAGCTGACTGTAAATCAGTAAAGAATTTAATGTGTAAAAGAAGTAGGAGTATACGAGGAACAAAATCTATTTATTTCCCACTTGCTGTATACAATTGAGTTTTAATTGATTTCAAGCTTAGTTCTTTAGTTAAATAAAGTACCATTTAGCCTGCTGCACCCTTGCCAGCACTTACTGCATATTACTATTCCTCAAACCTCTCCAGCGCAAGCAAGCTGTAAGTAAAGGTGTGCTGAGTAAGGTTTTTGGGCTTTGCCATCAGCAGCATTACATTTTAAAGCAGAAGTGGAAGGAAAAGGAATATTATAATGACTCAGTATGCTCAAATGCAGCATTTTGTTTTAATAGAAAGTTCTCCAGCTGTACTAAGGCACCACAGAAACCTACAAAACTGTCTGTTAATAATAGACTGTTTAGCACCCTTGAATTAACTCTGAATGATCTGTGGATCAGGGAAATTCCCTATCTGCAAGTCTGTACATGAAAGCTCTGAATCTCAGAGGCTGTATCCACACTACTAAACTAAGCCCAGAACTGTCACTAGACCAACAGCCATTCCTATGCCAGTAAACTCAGTCTTGGGTGGCTACACACACTTTGCTTACTGCAGCAGTCCCCATAGCGTTCTGCCTTCTCCTACCAAAAGTCTTCAAACCAATGTTCTTCTCATTTAAATTAATGCTGGAAGTCCTCTTATCTTCCTGAAGCTTCTTTTTTGTCTTTTTTTTTTGTTTTTTTATCTCAACATTGAAGCAATCTCCTTCTGCAGTTAGACAGTACAACAAATAATGAACTGTAATGTGCAATACTCTCTTTACTTAGTACCCATTAAGCTACTTTCACTCATCCACCAAATATATAAAAAAGCCCTGCACAAATATCTACAACACCAAAATATATTTTAAATGCCATAATAATTACTGTAACAAAAGTAGTACAAAAGCCTGCTCAAAAATGCATGCAGCAGAACCATTGAGAGCACCAGGTGTCAGCACAAGGGCTTTATAGGTCAAATTATGCATTTCTTTAAAGTAAATGATGAATTTTATTGCATAATTACCTGTTGTGTTGCTTGAGTAGTATTTAAAACTGGAAGTTTATTTGAAAAAAGAACTTGAAGATTTAATTTCAAGAGGAATATTTAGTCTGGGTGACATGACACTGGTTATTCAAGGGCTACAACAATTCCTATCCACTTTGCACAATAATTTATAACTTCTCATGAGTTGTACAAAAAAATTAAATTTATTCATATGACTATTTTAAAATTTATCAACCTGATGAAATATGCTGATGCCTTCTCTATATACCCTTAGGACCTGTCCATGGTACATCATTCTTTCTTTTGCAAGTTTTCACATCTAAGTTTTACTTTGCTTTGGTGTATCATATAAAAGCAATGCTGCTTCTCATTGATTTGCAAATTATTTCTCTAGAGTATTTTTCACGTTTTGCAAAATTGTAATAGAGTTCAAAGAGTTCTGCTTCAAGTGCTATCTGTAACCTTTTGGGTTTCTGTTTGTTTCCCATTTACTCATATTCTTTTTACAATAAAAAAAAGTAAAATTAAGGTAACAGAGGAGCAGCACTGTGTATTATCTTCAGGTTGTGGTCCCCAGAGATAGAACTGCATCTTGATATCCATAGCAAACTATGGATACTGGTTATGTGCAATGTCTTTATTATTATCCACTGCTATTTAGGATGGTCTCCCATTTATTCTTGTAAGAATTGGAAGCAATTATATGTCTGTTGACAGCAGAAGACAATGACATTTGTATCAATAGCCATTTTGGATATCACTATTGTCATAAAAGTTTATATACCTGGCTTTATTCCAAAGTAAGTACTGATTTGTGCTTATGTTTAAAGCATCCACGCCAATCAATGACACTTTGTTCTCTTATTGCATGGAATTCAAGAGCAGAAATCCTATCGCACAAGGCAGTAAACGGAGTTGTAAAGACCTGCTTATTTCCAGAGATACAGCTGATTCCTGGCCACTGCAGTGAAGGTCTGAGGATAGGTTGTGTTTTTTACTAGGACATCTTTAACAAACGTTTAAACTGCAAGAGTTGTAACAATGCACAGTAGGTATCCTTCAGATCTTAAAATGTTATTACAGCTTACTTACCTGATTACAAATCACAGAATCATAGAATATCCTGAGTTAGAAGGCACATACAAGGATCATCAAAATCCAACTTCTGGTTCTGAACAAAACAACCCCAAGAATCCCACCATGCATCTGAGAGCATTGTCCAAAAAATTCTTGAACTCTGTCAGGCTTAGTGCTATGATCACTTCCCCGGGGAGCCTGTTCCACTGCCCATCCACCCTCTGGGTGAAAAATCTTCCCCAAATACCTCACCTAAATCTCCCCTGACACAATGTCATGCTGTTCCATCAGATCCTGTCTCTGGTCACCACAGAGAAGAGATCTGTGCCTGCCCCTCTTCCCCTTGTGGGAAAGCTGTAGAGTGCAGTGAGACTCGTTTCTTTGTTAAAACTTCACAGCTGATGATTGCTCAGATCTCTGATTTGTCTGGGTCTCACTGCAGGCTTCTCTGCCTTCAAGGGAGTCAGCATCTCCTCCCAGTTCAATATCATTTAAAGTTTAAAATCGTGCAACATGTTGCAAAAAGACTAAAATTCTACTAGCACACCAAAAAGGAATCCCATAAACTCCCCTTCCTTACTCTGTCCACTTTTATTGTTACTATTGTTTTATTGTTATTGAATGAATGTTCCATACAAAAATTTGTACTTCCTGTGGGTACTTTGCAATCTTAGCCCTGCTCCTCATAAATGAGAGGCATATAATACACAGCAGTTCCACTTACAGCTTGAGTTAGTAATAATCTTAACAACTACAGAGTTTGTCATTCCCAATAGCATTTTAGACCTCTTAGAAAAGTTATTGTTGTCATCATCACTTAGGAGGGGCAAAAATCTGCTAATACCTGGTTTTAGTGCACATTTTCAACATATATATGTATTATGCATTAAAGTTATTGAAACACTGCTATCTGACTCAAGCATAATGATTTTGTTCCCTCAACTGACATGCCCAAATGTTTTTTGCAATCCATAGAAAATGGCAAGTACTATACAAAAGCAGCTGAGAAAATGTAAAACGTTTAAGAGCAATAGGAAGCAACAAGGGAAGCATGGATAGGACCAAATGTTAAGCACAAGAGGTCTGTCCCAGTTTCTATTCCTGTCTCGATATTAGGATTTCTTTTAAATTCATGACTCAAATAATAATCTCCGCCTCACAAACTGTTTTCTCTTTAAGAGAAAATGGAGAGAATCATGGCATATCAATTTACTCTCAGTTTTCATCAGAAAAAATTGGACATCTTGACTTGATTCTTTTTTCCCAAAGCACTTCAAAGCACAATGCACCATTTCAAAAAAAAAAAAAAATTCTAAGTGCAGAAGAATTTAGATAATGCTATCATAGGTGTTTCCCAGTGAAGCTGGGCGACAGAATAAGAGAATTAAAAGCATTGGAATAGGAGAAACAGACAAAATATATTTTACTTCTATAGTTAAGGTACTGCTGTGGGAAAGGGCATTTTCTCTGTAGAGCTTAAAAAATGCAGAGGCAATCAAAGCCTAGGGTGGAAACCCAAACATGAGAAATTAAAATTTTCGTGGAACTTGGGTACTCTTTGCTGCATATCTACATGAAGGACTGGAAATGCCTTGCACTTTAAAGAACTCCTAAAATAAAACACTTCATCAAGAAGGGAATATATTCTGTGAGAAATCAGTACCTCCAGTTTAGCTGACTGCTAATCTCTTTTAGAATTAGGTATTTACGTGTATTTCACAAAGTTCCCACATTGCACTCTCACTGACCTTGGACCTTTCATTCTCTAGCTTGGCAAGCTTCAGCTGTTGCGTAGGCACATCTGAAAGTGAATCATTGCTGTTCTTGTATCACTGCTTCAAGGAAAGTACTCAGACCTGAGAATTAGAGGCAGTTTGGGCTAGGATTATATAAGAGGTGGGAATGAGGATTTCATAATGACTAAGGAAAAGCATTTGGCTGTAGTCACTCAAGCATGTAAGTACTGGTGAGATGGGCTAGAATAACCCATTTGCAGAGACATTATTCACAATTTATTGCCATTCTGACTCCGCAATGTCCTCACCACAAAAAGAGCAATACATTTCTTAGAGGTATATGGAATGAAAGAAAACTGGTGAATAAATCTCAACCCACCCGTGGTCAAATCTGCCACAATTAGGGAAAACCAAACCAATATATTGATATAAAAGGATGTTAGAGACTATAGAATTAGAATATTGGATTTTAAAAAGTCTCAAACATCTGAAGGTCAACACAGAAATATTCCTAATGTTGCGCTATGCAGCTAACATACAGCATATTTCACACAATTTCCTTTTGTCTTCTTTGCATTAAGACAGGATGCACCTGGATTTGACACATTGAAAAGTAAGTTAAAATTTACCTGCAGTGTTGGCTTCTTCAAAGAACAGTTTTAGACTATGAACTTTGAAAACAGTGTGTCTACCTGGCTGTGAAAATTTTAGCTTTTATGTACTTCCAAAGTGAAAATAACACAGTAATATTTAGGGGAAAATTTCTTTTTGTGCACCATCAGAACAGATGCCAAGCAGAACACATTGACTAGATTTGGGGCTTTTTGTTTTCTTAAGAAACACACTTGTATGCTACATTATTACATATACAATAGAGTATATGGTAATTAGGTTGCTCAAAAGAAAGCTTGAGTATATACAAGAATTGAGGAGAGATTTAACAGATAATGCATAAAAATACATAATACATAAAATAGATATTAGATTTAGCTCATTTAAGTATCCAAAGCAGACGCATAACTATATTTAAATGTGCATATTTTTCTTCCTGTTTTATTCTCAAATTAACTCTCCTTGCTCTAATATTTGAATACCTTTGAATAGCGCATTCGATAATATGACTAGCATTTATAGTGCCTTCCTCTTCTGATTCTTTTTCCCAAGGGCAGAGTTGTGTGTGATGGGGTTTTGTTTCACACGGTTTTGGTTTTTTAGTTATCAGTAAATGCATAATCTTCTCTTAGCATTTTGCCTACAAAGATGCTGTCATGCTTTTTTCCTTAAAGAATATAATTCTGCTCAGGTTTCCAGAAAACTCCTTTGCAAATTGTACAAGGAGCTAAACAATAATGAAACTGACAGTCCCTGTTCACATCAATGATAAAGGGACATCACACTGGACAACACCTCACTTAATGTGAATAAGAATAGAGAAAGATATACCAAGGTATTGATGTGTAAATACACTTAATAACAATCTAAAATTATGATAATCTGCTGCTTGCCATATAACATCTGCGATTTTTCCTGTTTATCAGAGCTAAAAATATGGTCATATCAGCACTATTAAAGTTGGGGTGCATGCGTGTGCGTGTATATGTGTATTTCTGTGCTTGATATACAATAGGTAACTCAGAAACCAAAATTTGTTAGGGTTTCCTCTTCTGTGCTTATCAGAGTCTAAGAGTGAATTGAACAAAAGCACTACTTTCATTAGAAATGTAGAAAAAATATTTTCTAAAAAAGAAGTGAAATTTTAAGCTATAAGTGACTGATAGTGGCATGTTATCCACAAGTTCATTTGGGTATATAACCCATCAAAATGAATCTCTTTTCAAGATCGGAGGCAAGATGACAAATCAAACGTATATTTGTAAGAAGAATGGAGGAAAAAACCTAGGTCACAGTGTTGTAACAGAAAAAAGATATGAGAAATTGGAACCTGTACATCAAAAATTCCTATCTGATGTATATATAAAAACGTGCATATAAAGATATACCCAGGTGTGAATTCATTGATTTTACATCTCACAGAGAAACCACAATAAATTCCTTCAGATATCATGATGCACTAGGTCAATAAAATCTCGTATCTATATAAATATCAGTCAAGAGACACAGAAATATGTACTTTAAGCTTAACAGCTTAGCAAACAAACACTTAATATTTGACAACCAAAGATGGAGTGCGAAGTGGAACTCCAGCCCTGCTCTCTACCTCGAGGATGACATTGCATCACAGACATATATGGTCACATGAACAATGCATTGTTATAATCAGTTCTTCTGTATAACGTCTAAACTTATAAAGAAAATTATATACCATTTCAGTATATCCTTTCACAATGATGTCCATAGATGCACGAATACTGTATCTGTTTACATTTTATTCTGAGAGAAATATTAATAGTGCCTCAGTACCTTGAAATGAACTGGGGATCCTGTAGATAGTCACATCTATATTTGTGATTTCAATGCAGTACAAAAGGGCAATCCCCTTCTCATGTATATTGGGAAATCAGCAGGAAACGAAAAATTTAATGCCCAAACACATGGACAACTGGAATATATTTCCAGGAAGTTACATCTGTGCTGTGCTTTCCTCAAAGCAGAGAGCTATCATTAATATCTTGGCTGTTCAGTGTTGCCATTATGCAGTATTGCATATGACAATTGAGCACTATTGATTTACCATCAATTCCTTTCTTTCCAGCTCAGCTGAGGTGGAGAAACTGCTGACAAGTTGTGGATTTGCCAGAGTGTTTGTTGATGGCCGAGTTCCTTAATCCACTTTGCTGTGTGGCCTAAAATTCTCAAAGATAAATTCATTTTGACACACAAGCTTGCAGCTTGCCATCAGTCTACACTCTCCTCTTGAAATATGCTTCATATGATCACTGCTGGCAACCAGGTTCTCTTTAATATGAAAGACACTGCTAATTTTAGTAACTCGACTGCAGGAAGTCACCAGTTTTGTGAACTTCACTTTTTTTCCCCAACATTTATACCTTCCCATGGTTAGGTGAAGTTTTCTGGGCAGAATGGAGGCTGAAAGATGGGTGCACAGGGTATCTGGGGAAGAAGGGAGGCACAGCATAGGAAGCTGCAGTAGAGCGAAAGGGGAGGGAGGAGATGAATGACACCAGAAGTTATTGCTGCTGAAGATCATAGGGAAGGACACTTTCTTGCTCCTAGCCCAGGTAGCACATCTGGATCTGACAGTAATCAAAACCAAATAGAAAACCTCAACACCAATGAGATATTTTATAATCAGAATTATCAGAAAAAAGTTCATGATCAGGATTCAACTGCTGTTATTTTCATTTAAATATGGTCAATCAGAACCTTTTTTAGATTTATACTCTGTTTTAAAGGCACTGAGTGACGTTTTGTTTTCACAAAGACATAGAGAATTACTACACCAGATTTCAGTATAAAAACATCATCCATGATCCACAGTTGCTTTTTTCCCTTCAGAAGAAATTTCTATTATCTACCCTAGAAATTACATTTTACCTCCTACATGAACTGAAAGAGAACACAAACCTAGCAAATTAGTTTCACATCTGAAATGGATAAAGACTGTTAATCAGGGGCATTACCCATTTCTAAAATGTGAATTATTTATAGATGTTATGTTTAAATATGAGCAAGCTATGTCTCATGTATTGAAAAACAGAATCTATTTTACCTGTTTTTCACCTGTCCATTTTGTATGTAAACCCTGAGAACAGAATTTTGTGTATCTGCAATTTTATAAGCAATTTAAAACCTAGCAGTTGAATAATGAAAGTTTGCTAATTCACCTTTAGTCTCAGCGTTATTCTGTGAAATCACAAATCAATGTGATAAAACAAACTTTTCAGTAACTAAAATCTAGCAACCCCAGGATCAATCCATAAAGCAATGTAAGGTACCATTAATAAATTTGTTTCTGGTCCTCCCTAGGTTTACTCATTTAATTCTCTTTATACCTCGAGAGTAATACCGCTGACTACAAGGTGAAAACCCAGCCCTTGTTGAGACACTGGCAAAGCTCCCGTTCATTATAGTGCAGACAGAATTTACCTACTATGTGAAAACTAAACACATGAGTAAGCCTTTTTTCGATAAGCACCTTAAACTCACTGCTGCCATGGGGTACTGGCATAAGAGCAGGCCACACCGTGTCCCTTACAGCTGGGTGGCAGTGTGTTCCCACAGACTGATTGTCTATTTAGACAAGAAACTTCGGAAACTTTGATTCTTTCTCTGGAATACACAGTCAGATTTCCCACTCCACTGTTCTCCAATATTTGTCCACAGAGTTCACAACTGAACTCTGCCTTGAAATCACACAACATGGTTATGTCATAGGCACTGTTGACTATTAATTGTCAATTAACAAACATCTATTTACTGATTTTGGTATTGAAGCAAAAAAGAGAACAGATAAAGAAACATTTAGAGACACACCTCTTCTCCTTTCTTCCCGTTTTCAGCTTCTTTTGTTTTCACTGTGCATTAAACTCCGACCCATTCAACTCCATTGGTAAGGCAACTTGTGTAGCTGGAGGTTGTGCTCAGTGCATAATGAGAGACATAATTTCATTATCAGCAGCAGGTGACTCCCTCAATGGCCCTCACATGGCCATGACCACCCTATTTTAAAACAAGCTCCTGTGAGGCACCATGCATTCCTCCAACTGACAGAAGTATTTGGCAGGCAGTGATTGCTCCCATCCCCTCGGGAGCAGCTGCAGCTGGCCCGGGCTGGTTGTGCCTGCCCAGTGCAGGACAGGCAGCAGTCCCATTACCCAAAGCCCCGTTTATGTCTGGCAAAGGACACAAGTGGGGCCACATCCTCAGGGGAACAAGGGCCAGGGCTGCAGTGGAAGGTTCCACTCCCTGTGCCTCCACCAGTTCGCTCAGAACAAAAACCAGCAGCCTATTTTGAGAGCCTGTTGCTGCTCCTTCTGCGTGGCTTGACCTACACTGCGTCAGGGCTTCTCTGTTCAGTATGAGGTTTGCATGCAGCAGTGAAATTTTTATATTTTTTTAACATAAACTTAATTTAAATAATAAATGGCAACTTTCTATCTGTATTTTTATCACCATAGCCATTCCTAGTTTTTTTAAAGTGCACTTGCTAGATGTTACAAGTTGTTAAATATTTTAGTCACTTTTCAATCAAAAGCAGATGGTTTGCTGAACATTGACTTACCCAAAAACATATATTCACATCTCCTCCTGATAATCTAGAAGGAAAGGTATCAGCTAAATATTTGATCTCAAATTATTTTTGTCCCATTTTTATCCGTTCAACTGGCTGCCACTCAAGTTTATCTCAATGCAGGGGAGCAAAGAGAGGAATAGAGAAACCTCTTACTGCCTCTTTGGGAAGCTGAAAGAGAAATCTTTGGAATGTTACACAGGACTAGAGAAGAAAAGGGCAAAAAAATTAAACCACGATAGTTTTTGAAGAAGAATCTCAGTGAAGATGCAGTGTCTTTGGAAACAGAGTTCACAGCTTAGAGAGTTGAAAGGAGTTGTGTTATCAGTAGAGTGCTGAGGGAGCAATGTACATCAGCATTCAATTAAAAAGAATGGAGGTGAATGGCTGGAGAATTTGTGTATCTGTATGTCTCTGTTTTGCTTTTAAACTAAAGATGAGATTGCATTTCACAGAAAAGGAAGTAAATGCATCTATTGATCCTCTGCACAATGCACTGGGGCAACTTGGTGGCAACCTGTGTAAGAGGGTGATTATGGAACACTTTACCTCCTTTTCCTCTACTGCTATGAGATATCAAATATGCCATAATCTACAGCTACTGTTTGTAAAAATAAAATTATGTTTTTCACTGGTATTTCACTCTATGTGGTTTGCAAATGTCATACACACACAACTGTTTGTTTTTTTTCTGGAATGAGATTGTAGAGTCTTATAAAATCATAACATATAGGCATGCAAAGCCTTTTCTTTTTCCTTTTTCCCTTTTTTTGACTGATGTTTATCTCTTCAAAAACTTACCCCAAGCATAAAGAAAAGAGAGTAGTATCTCTGCTAAAGGTACCTGCCGTGCCATGCACTGAAGAATTAGAAATAATGGACTGACAAGAAATTATGGCTTAGTTCTTGGGCATCCTGTTCCTAGTATTTTGTAAGAGTGAAGACAAAGAGGAGCAGTGGGGTATGGATTGGGGATTTTTGCCAAAGTAGAAAGGTCTTTTTATTTATTTATTTATATTATTTTATTTATTTATAAACAAGTCAGTGATTTAAGGCAGTTGATCAAGGGGTTAGGTCTGAGTTGCTGCGATTTACTAGACAGAACTTTCTTGTGCATTATATAGATATCTGCATGAAGAAATGCCTCTTGATAAGCTAAAACTGAAAATTCGCAAAGAGGAATATTTTTACAAATGAGTTGAACTTGCTTGTCTTTGACACAGCAAAAATGTAAAAATACTTTCCTTTCCTAAGTCTTGCAACTACAAGTGGTTAGCGAAAGAGGAGTCCAAAAATGGGCTAATACTGTCTTTTTTGCACCACATTTGCAGTATATAAAATAATGCCTAGCTGTTGTCTGATAAATTACATTAATAAATTTTCTGTCTAATTCGGCCATATACTTGGCATTTGTGTTTTCACCCAGTTGTTCTCTACAGAGAAATTTATTCATCTTTCTTGAGAAAGTTCTCATCTATCTATTACTATAGATATGTGGATATTTAAGCAGGAGCATTCAGTTTAGATCATAGCATTTAAAGAAGATGGTAGATTTCCTAACTGAGGGAAGTATTTCATTTTCACACTACCAAGGATTCTTTAATGTATGATTCCTTCTTCTGTTCCATTCAAAAATTGATGCAGTATAGAATTTTAGCTAACAAATTGCTTCCACTTGGTTGCTTTCATGGTCTGAATGTCCTCATTTCATTTTGCATTAATGCACTCTTAAAGTGATATTTTGGATCAGGAAAATTATTGAGCTCCTGTGGCATGCAGCATCGTTTTCTGTGTGTTTGAAGTAATCCAACCTACCTAAATCATTCCTATACTTGAACTTTGGCAAAGCTGGTGCATATCAGTATTGTATTTTGTATCACTTGTTTTCCTTGGGTTTTATTCTCCTGTATTAACTAGTATTAGTATTAGTATTAGTATTAGTATTAGTATTAGTATTAGTATAAGTATTGGTATTAGTAATGTTCTTATCTAAACCCCAGTGCTGTACCTTTTTTTTCCCAATTCTCTTCCCCATCTGACTGGATATGATTGAGATTAAGGAAATGGCTGCCTGGTACTTAGTTGTTAGTTGGGGTAAAACCATGGCATTTTGGTTTTTTTTGGAAAAATTACATGTAGAGAAAAGACAGCACGGAGATGATCACCTCCATTCTTATGCATGTATATATATATATATGTAGTACACTTTTAAGGGCTCTGCCACATGTTCCTGCAATTACCTGGCCAAACTGCCAGGTGAAATTTCCCTGATACACTTTTTTATTGTTGGAACTGATGTGGGGTTTTTTGTTTGCTTTGGTTGGGTTTGTTTTGTTTTTTGTTTTGTTTTGTTTGTTTGTTTTTGTTTTTTGGTTTTGTTTTTTGGGGGTTTTTTTCTGTTTTGGTTTGGTTTGGTTCTGCTTTTGCTTTTTTTTTTTCTTGATACAGTTTTCTGACATCAGCTTCTCCCTTAAAACTCTATGAATCACTTTCTCCCTACTATTTCAACACATTTTAAGCACAATATAGGTTATAGGTCTGAACCCAACTGGAGATTTTTGAGACAGTCTCAGTTCACTGAGGGCTGAGTGAAAAAATGTCCCTCCCGTCACCACTTTTTACTTCATTTGTTTGTTTGAAACAAACATATCATATTAGTGTTCTGCCTGGAGAAGCCTAATGTACCTTGAAATAAGTTTTATTATGATGAAGTAATGAATTCAAGTTAGAATGGTTCTGCAGGCCAGGAAAGTTTATAGAGGTTAGTACATCACAAAAGAATAAAATGTAAAACAAAGGTATAAATCTCAATGGAATATAGATATTGCTTCTGCTGAAACTCCAAGGATTTTTATAACAAAAAGCCCCCCCAAAATTAAAATAAGTTCTATGTCTCTACTTCTAGCAGCTAACAAGTATTCTCTCAGTTTCTATGGCAATATTTCCTTTTAAGGATATAGGTAATCTGCTTTTGGTTCCCTAGCACAAATTCCAAACTTGATATTGAATCATAAACAAACTTCCCGCTGCTTATCATTGAAACACCTTGCCCTCTTTTCTACGAATGGGGACACTGTTCTTCCTGTGACTCAACAGGGGATGAAAAAGGAGAATTGTGATGCATGCTAGCATTCTAAAAATCAAATAATCCTCCCTGAGGCAATGCACCTAAATTCCTTGTCTCTGAGGCATAGAAAAATATTAAGAGGAGCTATTACCAAACTCACCACTAAATCACATTGATTCTGACATAATGGGTTTAATATTTGCTTTCCCTGCAATAATCTGTGGAGGGGTTAAAGTAAATGATCTTGGGATCATCCTGTAAAGCTGTGGTCATGGAAATAAATGTCTGGCAAAATCTTAAATAGTGATGGTCATGTTTGACCCATCCATGTTTTAACAGATATGCTTTTATATCTTAGAAAATATAATGCAATTCCAAAAGCATCAGCCAAGTTTTTTACAGCAAACTACTTACAAATCAAAACAATCGTAACTTTTACATAGCCCTAAAGTAAGAAGCAAGTGGATATGCACAGCAAAGAATGAAATATTAGAGGCAAAACAAGAAATCATTAAAACATCAAGGAACATCAAATGATCAAGGCTTATGCTTCCCTACATACAGAGAAAATATGTTAAGCCACAGAACAGAAGTGCACTTGCACTTCTCATTTTAATAGTTCTTAAGAGAATTATGGCTCAGGAAACCCTTCCGGATGTGTTTGCTTTCTAATTTAAGACAACATGCCTACATTGGGTAACTTCCTAGTGTATTCATCCATGTGACCCATAATTCATCTTTCCTCTGTTCCTCCTTTCTTGTTTTTTAATTTTTTTGTTTGTTTGTTTGTTTATTTAATACTTGAATTGATCCGGGTCATCTCTGCTCAGTCCATGTATGGATGCTGTGGATTTATGTTTACCAATCCAAAGTTTCTCTGCTACAACTACTTTCCACATTTACATTCATGACTCCTTGGCAAAATATAACTCTCTGTATAAATTCTGAGTAATACCACCACACAGTTTGTCCTATTTAAAAAATTGAATTGATCACCTAAAAGGAGCATCCTCTTGTCTCTTGAGAAGTCAAAAATAGAAACAGATTCTAAAGTAAATGACACTGAAGACTGAAATATTTATGTGCTTACTAATATGGATGGCATCAGGACATTAGTTTCATTCCGCTTTGTTTTCTTTGATTAGCTTGGAGGCCAGCATCCATTTTTCATCATTTTTTATGCAGACAAATGCACCGAATTAAGAGCCCGACAGCTGCACTTGCTGCCACAGAAGCCTTGTGGTTGCCAGCAAGTTAAATCCCCAGTGAGGTTCCCCATCGTTATCTATAAAGCCCAAAAAGGTGGAGAGCTGTGCACCTGCCACCTGCACCTAGAGACACTCACAGTGACACACAGCTGCTGCTGGAGGGATCCCCTGATGCCATTACAGCAAGGGTCACTGCATCCCATTTCTGACACTGCTTGTGTTAGGGGAGGGGGGCAGTAAATCACAGCCCACACAGGAGCTGGGCACGGGGGTATTAATTAAGAGCCAACAAGATTCAAGGCTTTATTCTGCAGGATACTATGTATTCACTCCCTCCCTCACTCTTCCCCAGCTTGCTAGGTCTGCACTTCCCAGCAGGGAGGTCCCTGCTGGCACAGAGGGTCAGGCAGAGTCCTGTCAGCTCCTGCTGTGCTGCTGCTTGCCTTCACCTGCCTTGGGCATCATCAGCCCAGGCCCCTCCGTGGTCCCAGCATTTTTCTCCATGCCTAGTATTTGTATCCTTGAAACTGTCTGGTCAAGAGGATCTTCCTCCACTTCCAGGATCTTTCCTCCAGCTACGATCTTCACTGCCTTCTTTTCAGGTTCCCTTCTTCTTATGATGGCTACTTCATTTAGGGAACCCTTATTTCCACCACATGCTCTTCTTTTTAGAATCCCAAGCTCTACATTTTGCCAAGCTAAATAATGCAATGTGTGAGCAGCCTTCTGGATATCATGTCTCTGGTAACTGGAGGATTTGGGCATGCCACTTTTCTTCAGACCAGGTGCCAAAGTTTACAAGCAGTGCACAACAGCTGCAGCTAGCAAGCAGCAGGTTCTGCTTGACGGTTCATTGGTTCAGTTTCAGACATTTACCCCTACACTCAGTTGTTAATGCTTACAGTTTGAAGTGTTTGTTTTTGTTTGGTTTTTTTTTTTTTTTTTTTTCCTTGTGATCAGTAAAAGGTAGAGAATGGTCTCAGGAAAAACCCACATGATTCAAAGGCCATGGTCAAATAAGCATTTTATTTTAGAGGATCTCTGTCCAGTCTTCTTACACTAAGTACCAAATTGTGTAGCCCAATAGAGGTTTAAACGGCAGTAACTGACCTCAAATGAAGACCTTGTTCCTCTGGAGCTTTTAAAACCACAAATCTTGCTTAAATAGGTTTTTTTCATAGTTTCTAGCATTGTTGTAGGTCGGTCAAAATCTTGTCCCTGAATAATGTTATACAATATAAACATAGGACAACTGAAATATTTCTATTAATATAAAAGAAAAGACTTTGGGGGAAAAATAGTTGTTGAATTGAAATTCTTGTAAACATATTATTAAAAGATATTTCTCACAACAAGGGTGGCTATGGAGGGGCACTTTTCTGTCTTTTCCATTCTGGACTTCTTATAAAGTTCAAAATATTAGTCAAATGCTCAGATTCATTCTATTGACAGCTGTCTGCAGCTCAGTTAATGTACTAAAAGGTACTGAAGGGTTTTTTTTCTGATTTTGCCTGAACTAGGTGAACTGAACAAATTTATCGGTCCTGTTAGGATTAAAGGTTTGGTTTACATCAAAGCTGCTAATAGAGTCTTTTCCTTGTGTCTGAACAGAAAAGTGTGAAAGAATGGATCCTGACCTGTTTGGGTGAAGTGCCAATTAAGTCAGAGGAAAAGTAGACATTTGTGGCAATTTGGCCACAAGCACAGTATTTCAAGGCAGCTGCTGGTTCTTCAAAGCTGTATTTCAGCAGCCTTGTACTCTACCTTTAAAAGGCCTTGTTTTAGCAGTCTCTTTTCAGTGAGGAAAGGTTTCTCTGTGCTACATTTCTGAAGGTAACAATTTTTCTTTTTTTGCAGATGAGGGATGAATGAAGTGTGAAAAAGGGAGACAAACTATGTTGCAGAGGAACAGGGTGATATTCCTAAAGAATTCCTAGAATCTCATGAAACAAGATCTAGTAGCCAGCCATGACCTGCAACATTTCAGCATCTTCTACTACTTCAGCAGTGTGCTGAAAATGAAGTATGCTTGAAACTGGAAAGGTGTCGATATCTAAAATAACTACTTTTGCCTTGTCTGGCCATCACAGAAGGGCATCTCTTGAATTTTTTATATGAATTGCCCACACTTTCCTCAGTGAGTTAGAGTAATAGCAAAGTGCAGTTGACTGCAGCACAGGGAGAGCAGAAGCTCTGTCATTACTTTGCAGACAGTGCTTGCAGTGCTCTTAAGCAAAAAGCAGGTATGATTATCAGGGCAGGCCTTTTACTTCCTGCTATAATTGGACAGACTGACCTGCTAGGAAAACCAAGACCCTTTCATCCAGAACTCAAAAAAAAATACATCTTTTAAAAAAGTATTCCTCAGCTATATATATCTTTCTCAGGAAGGGGAGGTAAAACCTGACACCCCTCTTAGAAGAAGAAGTAGCCAAGAATAAAACTGCTTGCAGTTATTGCAAAAACTGCTATGAATTACGTTTATTAATTCTGTCTGAAGAATTGATGGGTGTCTGAAAGAAATAGCCATAAATCCTACAAATTTATGTCACAGAAATATCAGGGGTCTGATTTTTACACTAATCTCATGTAAGTACTTCTGGGCTGATTTTATTGGATTAATTTCTGGTTTGCTTCAACAGTAAGAGAAATCAGAATCAGGCATAAAAACATATGTTCTGTTCTCACTAAGCTACAAAGTGGATGGCCCTGACTGGAAGTCAAATGGAGAAGCATGAATGAATTGACATCAAAACATTTTTCTTTCTTCCTTTCTGACTGAAATTGCTTTCAGCCTGCTGAATTTCTAATGCATCCTCTGGTGATCATTTCCTCAGTCTCCCATTCCCTCTTTGCTCTCTCACTTGCTCAGCTCTGATGATCATGCACCATGCAGGGGTGTAAGCCATATTTTTAGATGCTCAGACATTATAATTGATTTTTCCCCTTCAGTTCCTGTGAAGAGTAACTAGATACGTTGTCACTTTTAAGTCTAGAAACTTGATATTCCTTTACCTCTACCCATTTAATCATACCTCAGCGAGGATTATGTGAAAGGGAGATGTGAGTCCCTCCTGCTGAGCCAAAAGGCTAGGTTTTAATTGGCTTTTATGAATCACTTTCAAGACGTTTGATATTGTAGAAAAAGTCTAAAATAATTTAGGGGGGATGTTGGTTGCTTTTTTGTCTTGTGTTTTTTTTGTTTTTTTTTNGTTTTTTTGTTTTTTTTTTTTTTTTTTTTTTTTTAAAAGCATTTTACAAATGTGCTTAGCTGCATCTTAAAGAGTTCTACTTTCTCAGATAAAGTCTTGAACAAGTGTTTCTGGTTAATGAACACAGAGGAATTATTGTCTATTAAAATATTAAAACACTGTAGACAGAGTAAACCCTTAATATTTTGTTAAAGACCATATGAAAATGAGATCTAATTGCTATTACATAGTACCAAAATTGATTTTGTAGAACCTTGAATAAACAGTCAAGTCACAAGTCTATTGGCAGTGCTCTGGCACTTAGTAGGACAAAGTTTTCATGCCGTAAAACATAACTTCCCTGGCAGTTCATGCCACATGTCCTATATTCTAACAAGAAGATAAAATATATATATATTTTTTTTTTTTTGTCTGCAAGATGGTAAAACTGCTAATGAAAACTCTGTGAATAGAACGAGAAAGAGCAATGCTCTGTCAATGAATTTAGGTTATTTCATTCCCCCTTAACTTTTTCTAGCATAATAAAATTTTTTCCTTACCAATTCATGCACTGTAACACATCTATGTTGCAGTTCCTTTAGTGCAACAATGCATTAAATATTTTTAAAATGTGTTTGGATTTTTGTTTTTAACTTGAAGAGTTATCCAATGTCAGCTAGAAAAATCATATATTATACATTGAAAAAATATAATCCTAGGAATTTCTTGATACTTTTTCCAGGGGTAAAGTCGTATTCTTTTTACTGATTAATTTGAATTTTCCTAATCAGTAATGTAAAAATCCAAGCTCAAGTGACTATGTAAACTGAAACAAGTCTTCTAAAACTAATAGGATTGCATCTCTTGCTCCCAAATGCAACAGAGAAAGAAATGTAGTCATGCAGCATGAAAGCTACAGCTTATAAACTGATTTCTCCTGGTGTGAGTCTTCTGTTATTTGTTTTCCATAAGAACATTACATGTAAAACAACTCAGACCTGAGAACCTTAAATGCTTCTATTTAATCCACACCAGATTGAAGTCTAAGCAATGGAATGAAGCAATGGAATGAAATTGCCTGTATATAATACAGAACATCTTTACAATAGAAATGTCATTTCTGTTCACTTAGTAAGCTCAGTTTCTTGTCAAATGATGCTTCATGTCTCTGTAGCACCAGGAGGTTTTCTACTTGCTTTCTCAGTCTCTCTTAGGCAGAATATGACTCCTTCTGTTTGGAAAAAGTAACTACTCATTAAAATTTATAGTGTGTTAATAGCAAAATATAGAGAAACATGGAAATTACTCCATGGAAATGATGTGAGATTTGGGGCTCACGAATCTTAGCTTAAGAAATTATATTCACCTAATATGACCATAAAATGGTCTTTTACTGTATTTTTTTCTGTGGTGGCAAATTAGCTTTCCAAACCATTATTGATATTAGTACTATCAGTCGTGATATCACTTTTTGTGAATTAAAAAGTAGTATGGTAATCAACTGGGAAAGGAAAGGGGAGAGAGCAAGAGGACATGTAGCAGTAAGTGCTTTTTATTTTATTTGAAACAAAAGGGAGCTACTGAGTTTACTAAAACAATGGCATCTCAGGTTGATAAATAATTATTTCTTATTTCCCAAAATATTTTGTATACAACAAAACATATGAATAAGGTTTCATGGGAAATTTTTTTTCACAACTTTGTCAGTATCTGAAAAAAATACTTACATGTAATTGTTTTCTTTTTCTCTTCAATTAGTACCATTAACCTGATTTAGTTTAAAATTGTTTTCTTGACATGAAATTTGTCAAAATATTAACTTTAAAAGCTAACCAATCAAAAAAAACAACCAAAACATAATAAATAAGAAGCGGCATTGGTAATGCCAGAAGGCTAGCAAAGATAAAGATTTAGTTGACAAAAGAAAATTCTGAATTTATGAAGTAAGAGACAATCCAAAAATTTGTGTGTTTCTGTATAATCTCAGAAAGCTACTCTGAAAACTGATATACTTGGTCTCCAAATGTAAACAAAATATCAAGAATAAATATAAAGCCAACTTTATCCCACACATCTGTTTTTTTTTTATTTCTTCCTCTTCTTCAAACAGGAAGAAAATCTCACCATTACTATTTTTACTATTTGAACTCAGCTGTACCCAAGCAGTTTGTTTAGGAGACTACAGCATTCAATGAGCAAAAATTGAGCCAACATTTCCAGGGCTGTTGCCAATTACATTAAAAATGCAAGTCTTTCTACAGGTCACTGAATGATGTAACCATCACAATATAACCAAAAAACTTCATTTGGACATTTTTCAAAATGTGCAGCTACTCACAGGTCTTGATGAGTACAGAATTCCTGGGCTGAACAGCTTGTCAGAAAAAAATGGAAAAGAACAAAATAGCAGCTGATTCTTTTAATTATAAATTGTCCTTTTTTTTTTTTTTAACCACTGTGTTCATAGTCTGTGACCCATTCTTGGCCATAGAATAAGATATAAAGAATTCAGTCATGAGAGCTCTAACTATGGATCTTAGCTTCTATGTTTGTTTTTTTTTGTTGTATACAGTGTGTAAAAATATGTTCCTTTACCGCAGCATAAAACTGAAGATCACCTTTTTAAAAATACCAGTTTCTACAGAGAAATAAAGATTCTTGTAATATTATAACTACCACCCAGCTAACAGCATCCCTAATGATCAGTACTGCTATAAGACACCTTATACCTTAGAGTGCTTTCAGTCTGAAATACACTCTAATCCCTGTGAGATCTAATTCATCTTCATGAGAAAGTTGGGCACCTTGACTTGTCTCAGCAGTGAGAACACACCTAAAGGAGTTCCTCCCTCTGGTCTCTGGGAATTTTAAATTTTTTTTTAATCTAGAATTGTCATGTTTCTCTAGTTCCTCATAAACAAAGGTGATCAAAAGTACTCAGACATAAGGAGCTGATATGGAAAAGAACACATAGCTTGAAGAACGTAGCTCCTGACTTAACAAACACACAATGTTTTTCTTCTGGGATCGGTTTCAATCATATTATATTTTGAATTAGTGAATAAAATATCTTTTTTTAACAGATTTTGCTCTTGCCCAATAACAATCAGACAAGCTAAACTTCAAAGTTCCCAAATTCTCCCAGTCTGTACTCCTGTTTATACTTATTGGGTTGAGGCTCCAATCCATTCTGGTGCTTGGTGAGCCTGATAAAACAATGGCTCCATTTGCTGAATAAATTTTTCACATATTGACCCATCCCAAACAAACCTTTTTGCCATTTCCTCTACAGAAAACCTCCTCAGTGAATTTACCCCACTCTGTTCATTCACAGTTTGATATGTGGTTCAGTGTTCTCATTTAATACAGATTTCCTGAAGAGAATGACAGTGACTCATGACTGCTCCTGAGTCACTGCAGATTTTGCAGCAGCAGACGCAGCAAGAACTGTAGTGGATAAAACCAGACCATTACTTACCATCTAGGTGTCCTGGAGTGCCTCAGGCACAGCATCACCAGCTGGGCAAGGGAGGGAACTGTCCTGCTCTGCTCTGCTCTGGGGCAGCCTCACCTCGAGTGCCTTGTGAAGTTTTGGGCAACACAATATAAAAAAGCCATGAAGCTATGACAGAGCATCCAAAGAAGGGCCACAAGGGTGGTGAAGGATCTGGAGGGGAAGCTGTATGAGGAGTGGCTGAGGTCACTTGGTCTGTTCAGCCTGGAGAAGAGGAGACTGAGGGGAGACCTCATTGTGGTCCTGATCAACATCCTCACAAGCAAAAGTAGAGGGGTAGGTACTGACTCCTTTTCTCTGGTGACCAGTGACAGGACTCAAGGAAGGGACATGAAACTGTGTCTCAGGAGGTTTAGGCTGGGTATCAGGAAAAGATTCTTCATCCAGAGGTGGCTGGGCACTGGAACAGGCTCCCCAGGAATGTGTTCACAGCACCAGCCTGACAGAGTTCAAGAAGTGTTTGGACA
This sequence comes from Picathartes gymnocephalus, assembly GCA_013390045.1. Classification (NCBI taxonomy): domain Eukaryota; kingdom Metazoa; phylum Chordata; class Aves; order Passeriformes; family Picathartidae; genus Picathartes; species Picathartes gymnocephalus. The sequence continues at coordinate 55,371 of WEKY01042831.1, forward strand.
ATACTGTCAACCACAAGGTGTGACTCCTGGGTGTCCTGTGCAGGGCCAGGAGTTGGTTTTGATGTTCCTGATGAGTCCCTTCCAACTCAGCATATTCTATGATTTTATGAGGATTCTTGAATTTGTAAGGAAAATACAGTAAAGCAGAGTAGCTTCTAGCTACCAAAATAGCCTATGCTTTCTAAAAGGAAATGGAGGTACTTTGGTCAAAATGGAGATGTCAAGGGATAAAGCAGACATATGTAGGAAGAAAGAAAAGCAGACCCATTATAATTGGATAAAGAGTATTTCTCTCTCTCTCTCTCTCTCTCTTTTTTTTTCCCTACTGGTACACGAATATATTTAATATTTTTCTGCATTTCCAGGCTAAAAAAAGATAAAAACTTTACAAGCCCTGCAGCAAAGGTATATCAGAGGCAAGATTAGTCAGGCAACAAGCCAATTTTCTCTAAACATTTTTAGCCACATTTTTCAAATTTAACAGCAATCAAATAAGAGTATTATAAATATCAAGCTCTTGGAAAACTTTCAGAATACATCATTTTAATTTAGGTATTCCTACATGAGGAGAGTTGCTAAGGGCGCATGTTAAAACAGATATTTATATTCATATATTCATACTGCTTTGTTATTGCATGTCAGACGAACTGCATGTCAGAAACATGCACTTTTACGATATATGTTTCAATACTAGTTCACAATCCTCAAGAAAATCATTAAACATTTCCTCCTCTAATTTTTTTTTTTTACTACTGCTACTACTACTATTACTACTATTTGCATTTCTTTGACATTAAGAAATAAATATTGAAAATTCTTCACACATTTGAGAGTGAGAGAACAGGTAAAGGGCAGTTGTAGAGATTAGTCACTCGATATATTCACATCCACATCAGGGGATGCTTTAGAATATGTTGTGGAAGAGTACAACACTCCTTGTAGGGGTAGAGTTTATGACTTTATCAGTCTTTGTTTTTTTCTTTTCCCCATCAATTTTTAGAAGGGAAATTTCACGGACAAACTTGCATTCCACTAACACTCTGAATTATATGCAGCCTTTGAGAGGAGAATTCCTATCATATTAGTGCTCAACAACTTTTCTAAAACCTCCTATAGTCATCTGTAAATGCACCTGAAAAGCTAGACTTTTAATGCTGTATTTTCCCCCCATTGGTGAAATGAAACACTGTTTGTCATTTTAGAAAACTGATTTCCTTGTCATTTCTCATTTATTTGAAAGAAAAATCAAATCAAGTCAGGAAAAATCTCTCATGCTGTTCTTCTGTTCACCAGAGAAGGTAAATGTGGAAGTCAACATGTATTAAGTAGCATTATATGCTAACATTAAATGACTGCAAAGTACTGATATGCTTTCACTTATTATCTCTCTGGGACATCTGTCAATATTAATACACTAAGTGGCTAAGCAATCATCCCTAGTAAATAAGTATCAGATCCAAATGCATCACCCTTCAAGCAATTAAATGGAAGCTTAGGGATAGAAGATTAACATACTATTATTTTTAACTAAATTATTTATTCCCATTTTTACTTTACGAATATTAATAGCTGGTTAGAAAACAAACAGCAAGGAGGGGATAAAATCCTCTGAGACTTTTATTTATTTTTTTTTATTTGTGTATTTAATACTATCATTCCCTCTAAAGCAAAGAGGGAGTCTCCAGTTGTTTAACCGTAAGCCCAACATTAGGTAAATACATTTTACATGGCGAGTAGAGTGGTGTTGGACTCCATTTTCCAATTAACCACAGGTTTACCAAATGAGTTTGGGAGGACCAGTGACTCTAAATATATCTCATGCCTATGCAAATGGAAGATAAATATAAGGATCAGTGGTATAGAATTTGGTAATACACATATAATGGACTTCCCTCGTTTCTTCAGCAGAAATGGAGTCTCAGCCTCATATAACACAGGCCATGTAAGTTTACTCACTTTTGTAACTACTGTTATGCATGAGAGAAAAAACTAAGACTTCTGTACTGTAATAATGAAGAAAATATGGAGGAGAAAATGGAATTAAAGTAAAAAACCAAAAAGAAAATATATTAATTTTAAGACCTAGTAGTAACTTGATCAAAAGAAAAGAAAAGATAAAATAATGACAAGTCCATTAGAATCTGCTGTATTAGGAGCTAATTTATTAGTCTGGGAATACAAACATTTGCTACTGCCTTTTGATAAAGCTGATCTTCTAGTTTTTACAAGCACTTCATGATCAGCTGGCATTGAAGTGAAATGATTTTTTCCCACAGTTTGGGCCCTCTATCCCTCCAGGTAAAAGTACATCACATGGTATCATCACAAACTTCCTACATTCTGTGGAAAGCAGTTGGTCACTGGAGCCAAGGTCCATCACATACTAAAGGACAAATCTACAAGCAGCAGGTGCGATGGCTCACTGCTGCTACCTTCCTGAAAGCATCTCCACAAGGGCAGTGCGCTGGCAGGCGCACGACGCGCACACCACACACACAGCAGTGGGTTATCAAGGTGACAGAGGCGGGAAGGGTCTTTGTGTGGGTCTCCAGTGGCAGTTTATTTCACCTACACACCAAAGGGGTCCAGGGACAAAGACAAAGGAAGGTGGAGCGTCCAAGGCTTTATACGGGTACAGAGGGGGTGGAGCAAACGGTAACAACCAATCTATGGGAAGGGTAGGCGGGAAGGTAGTTGCAAGGACCAATAGGGAAACAGCTAGGGTAGACAAACAGGGGTACAAACCAGCGGGGGTATACGGAACAGAGAAATCTCTAGAAACTAACCATACGTGGTAAACTGGGGATGTAACGGCCAACGGGCCAACAACCAGTGGGGTACAGGGTTCAGGGAGCTTACCAGAACAGGGACATATACGGCTAACAGGGGCAGTGAAACTGGCGTAGATGGACATTTATAATAGGAGTCTACATCAGTCAGTAGGAGAGGTCAACGCCTAGGGGATGCCCTTCCAGGGCTTAGTCCCTTGAGATCCCTTGGCAGGCCCACAGGCCTCCACACTTTGCTGCACTCTAGTTATATAATACCAAATATTAGGGTCATGAAGCGACCCAGAAGGCTGGAGCACCTCTCCTATGAGGACAGGCTGAAGGACCTGGGGTTGCTCAGCCTGCAGAAGAGAAGGCTCTGGGGACACCTCATTGCAGCCTCCCAGTACTTTAAGGGGGCTTATAAAAAAGAGTGAGAGAGACTTTTTACACAAGCAGATAGCAACAGGACAAAGGGGAAGGGTTTTAAACTGAAAGAGGAGAGATTTAAATCAGACATTAGAAAAAAGTTCTTTACTCAGAGGATGGTAAGACGCTGGAACAGGTTGCCAAAGAAGCTGTGAATGACCTTGTGGATGTCAGCCTAGGACTTCAGGACTTGCTGTGCTTGGAAAATGTTTCATGGAATGCGTAAAACCTGCGATATGCTAGCCACAGTATCTATGGAGTGAGTAATGGCTTTTAAACAAAGAGAAAGGAAGGGTCAGGAACAATGGTGGCTGTGTATCTAAAATACCAAAACTGAGTCAAATCCTGCCTGCTCACCTGTTGAAGGGCAGCACTTTTTGCACTGGGATTGAGGATTTTGCAAGATGGGTGGAGGACAGACAGGGGATGGCAAGATAGGGTTGGTGAGAATTGGCAGTACAATCTCTCTGTAATTTTAAATATTCAAGCTCTGGTGCCACAATAGTTAGCAGCATCCTCTAAGCTTCCACAGTGAATATGTGAGATTTCTTTCTATGGTTATGATCCCTCACTGCTATTCGTTTCATTACAATGAGGAGCTGGAAAATATCTGTGAAGTTTAAACAACTTTACGCATGTAAACAGCTGGATAATATTTGGTGAATTTGGTTGTGTCAAGCAGCATGTAACTAACTTGAAACAGTGAAAGTGGCAGGGAAATAAGATATCAGGGTCAAAGTCATGGTGAGCTTTCAATTGTGCTTGGAAATATGACACCTTTCTCACCTGTGATTTCTCATTAAGTCTCTTTTGATATTCCCCAAGCATTAATACAACTGTTGAGAAAATTACAGTTGTCCTGAGGCCAAAAAAAACATGTCAGTTTCAAACAGCAAATGGTGGAAGACTGCTTAGTGTCAGTAGAGATGGAAAAATAAACACCTTCATTAAATAAATAGAATTATAGAATGATCAGAAAAGCTACTTTTTACTTTCATCTGATCAAAATGAGGAGTCATTATGAAGGGCACCATTTTATAGAATTAAAGATGCAAGGGGTATATTTAAAATATTCACATCACAAAAGCATGTTAGGGTGGATTCTGCTTTGTGTTCCCATTTCTGCTAGAACGAAGAATAAAATTAATTACTCGGAAAATATTGAGAACCTCAAGGGAGGTTTCTTGTTGGTTTTGTTTGTTTTATATTGTGTGGTTTGTTGTTTTGTTGGTTTGTTTTGGTTTTTTCTAGGAAGAAATCAGATCTTTAAGATATATGGTAAGTTGTACCACTGCAAAAATTTATTTACTCCTTTCTCAGAATAAGGAGTGAACTAGAAAAAAAGTAATACAACAACATAAGGAAGAAAGAAGTCAGTAAGATGTTTTACATATGTTGAATTTGTATCTGAAAGTGTATAAGAATACATACTTGCATAGGTCAGAGTAATAGTTTCCCTTTAAAAAACATATGTTGATGTCAATTTGTCACTCTTCAATTAGTTCTAGTAATCTTGTTCATGGAAAGTTTTAGCAAATTTGAAAAGGGAAATGCCATGATACAAAATGAAGGCAGGAACGCTCATGACTGGAGAAAACTCTTGCTAAAGCTGTTTGATCCATTGAGTATCGTGATATTAACATGAAAAACAGCAATGGGTTCAGTATAAATCTAACGGATATCCAGGAGGAACACTAAAGTGGGAAATTATTACAGATGACAGTTTGTAGTAGAAAAGTGTATAAATTAATATGTGCTGGTCTCTTCTAGGGATTATAAGTCAATTTTAAAAGGTAAATTAATTTGAACAATGTCTTATCTACTTAAAATATTTGAGAATATTATACACAAAGAATTTATCATTGAGAATTACAGTCCTTATATAATTTTTAGGAGTTTATTAATTGCATAAGAACACTTAGCATTTAGGATACAGAATCACAGAATTGTTAGGGTTAGAAGGGACCTCTGGAGATCCTCTAGTCTAAGCCCACTGCCGTGCAATGCATTGTAACGTACATTACTACCACACTTCCTACTGGCAAGCAAGAATAGGCAAGCACTGCTTATAATGTGAGCCTCTGGATCACTTGGTATGTTACTAACAATAATTTATTTTGTATTTAAAAGCTCAGAATTTCACCTAACCATTATTATTCTATTTTTAATGCATAAGAAATGTAATGATGTCAACCTCCAATGCACTACATTGTTTTCGAAGATAATTCAACGTTCAAAAGTCTTGCCTCAGCTTAGACCTTTACAGTCCCAGTCGGAAAAACTTTCTGTTTCATTTTCACAGGTCACTTATAAAGAAAAGGGAGGGCTGCTAATTCAAATGGCAACTTTACTAAAACCAAGGCAGAACAAAAGCTAAAATAATGTAAACCCAAGGCCAAGGCTAAATAGGCTACTGTCAAACCTACCTACACTTACATTTGTTTCCAGATCTCCACAGATTTGAAGGGGCAATCAGCACAAAAAATTTAGAGGCTGAGTGCACAGACCTGATTGTTCTGCAAACAGTGATTGCTATTGTCATACTGAAAAATGTCTGCTAAATAATCAAATAGTCCATTTCAGAAAAATGTTTTTGTCTCAATGGCTCATCTCAGTTTACTGTAAACTGTAAACTCCTGTAATTTTCCACTTTTTTATGGTGCAAATTTAACTTTTTCCCTTCCCAGGTAGCTTGTTATTCAATAATATATGTTATATTTTTCTATTTACAATTAAGCATAGTTCTTACTAGAGATGTTTCTACTCCTAACATATGTTTGTAATAGCATGTACTTATGCAGCAAAACTACACTGAAATAACGGAAAAGCTTCCATACATTTAATGCGTGAATTACAATTACAGTGAAGGAGACAGAGTAAGAGGATTAATTTTTACCCTGAGTATTCTCAAACCTGGGTAGTACTGAATATGCTGGAGGAAGGCAGTTCCTTAGTGCTGGATCTACAAACCTCAAAATTTTGATCATCCAGAGAGGATACTGCTACAACTCATCTTAGGAATTCAGCTGTGTGAAATGCAAAGCCTGTCTTTCTTAAAACACAGCTGATTCTGGCCCTTTAAGCTGTAAGAGGAAAGAAAAGTTGATTCTGTGCAAGATAAGAAAGAGCAGAGATGAAAATTACTAACTCAGTGACTTCAGAGAAAAGCATCAGTATGAAATGATATAAAAACCGAGGAGAAAAGCATTTAGATGCAGCAATGCAGCAACACTTGGAGTAACCGAGAGCACACCTTCACCTCCTGTGTGATGACTGCCTCACCAGCAGAGACTTATGACATGCCTGCACCATGAGCATGCAAATGCTTAACCTGGAAACATGTTATTAGTAACTGTTCCCCAGGAGTATTATCAGTAAATAATTGCTGTATGCTCCTAAACTGTGTACTACGCTAGCAGAATTTCTTCTTGCACAACAGCAAGTACCCAGAGAGCCCCTGTAGAAAGAATTACTTCTGCATTATAAGATTTTCAAACATTCTCATCAATTTAGCTACCTATTTCTATTACAGATTAATTAACCTTGGAAATCTGTCATTCCTATGTTGCTTTAAAAAAAGTTCAGGATGTGTTCTTAATTTTAACTGATTTTTTTCTTTTAATTATCCTAAGGGTGGCAAATGCTCATTCAACTTAAGTGGCACATCCATTTTACAGATGAAGGAGCTGCTCTCAGAACAAGATTAAATGAATTTCAGCTGGGTTTAGCAATTCTGAGAATAAGTCCTTAAGAGACTTGGAAAAAGGTCATTTGCTGAACTAAGAATATCAAACAGGAAATCTTTCACCAGATCCAGTCATCTTCAGTCACAAGCAAGCCTTTTATAAGCTATTATATTCTTTTTAAAAATTACTTGGTCTCTGCCTCTATTATTTCTAATGGAAATCTGTTCAAGAAAGCCACGCTTATGATGTCTAAAAACCCCTCTAATTTCCATGCTAAATTTATTTATAATTTGTTCCTATGCCAACATTAAATCTATTCTTTAAATTCAATAACGCTTTTTTTTTCTCTCTGTTGAAAACTGAGAGAAATTATAGAGAGCAATCAGTTCCTTCTCAGATTTCCTTTTTTCTAGACTAAACAAGCCAAGCTCTGCTAGCTGTCTGGGAATGAAGCTTTACCTTCTCAGTCAGCTTACTTACCTCTACTAACACTTGCCTAAGTTACAGTCTCCCTTTAACATGCATAAGCAAAATTTTGCAGAGGTGTACAACAGTGTGGAGCTTTACCCATGAGAAAATTAATTTTGCTCTCTGAGTGTCAACATTTCTCTTTTAAACTCTTCAAAAGGATTTTGAACAAACAGTCCCAGGAATATTCAGGCAAATGGAGATTAATTTCATGTAGTTGAAGTAGTTCATACATTACATCCCATTATTGTTTAACGTGTGTTTTGGGAAGTTCATAAGGATATGCATGCAGACTCCATAACCACTAGGCTATTAAAAAAAACTCATTGTATGTCAGCCAGCTCCAGTTTGACAGGTGTATTTTTTCTGGTTTCTATCTCAAAATGGTATGTGAGTTCAGTTATAGGACCGTCCAATTGTCAGTGTACACTCTGGTCCTGGGCAGGTTCTTGTCCAGTAAGTTCAGAATAAAAAAAAAGTCATTTCATCTATCCCAAAGAGATACCATGTGGGTTCAGACTGGAAAAAACTTTCCCCATAAGGACATTTGAACAGGATGCCCAGGGTGGTTGCAAATCCTGGAGGTTCTGAAGACCAGACTGAACAAAGCCCTGAAGAGCTTGGCCTGATCTCAGAGCGATCTGGCTTTGAGCACGAGGTAGAGCTAAAGACCTCCTGAAGTTGCCTCCAACCCGAGTTGTTCTATGAGCCTAAGTATTTGGCAATCAGACTTGTATTAGTACATTTCACAATCTAATGAGTATGTGTATATTAGAATAATTACATTGAATTATTAACTATTAAATTAAAAGATTAATAGTTAAAACAGATGCAATTTAACACTGTGTCTTGCTTCCTTTCTCAGGAATAATATATTGATTTTATTTCAATTGTATTTCTCTTTAATTATAACCCTTTCTTCTAAGAATAATTAAAAAAATAACTAATTTTATAATAA
>WEKY01042832.1:0-30263 GCA_013390045.1 Picathartes gymnocephalus
TTAGGGTTGGCAGGAGTTCCTCTTCTAAATCAGTCTGCTTTGACCATTGTATACAATAATTGTCGAACTTCCTCTTCCCTTCAAACTGTGTAATTGCTCAGGGGAGGGTGTGGGAAGGAGATGGAAAGCCATGAATTCATCTTCTTGATTTTTATTTAGCCAGACAGAGCAGTGTTGTAATTTTAATAATTAATTTCCTATCAGTCTAAATGAAGTATTTATTCTCATAGATAAATCTTTAGTAGATATTTTTGTCTTGACAGCATGATCCTTGGCATGATTAACGTATTCAACTCCCTTTTTGCAACTTCCCTTTTAAACAAACATTGCTGATTTGGAATAGTTGCTTTTAATGCAGTTATATTAAAGCAAAATTAATTTGCTATCAAATCTAATTCTCTAGAGAATTCCTGTCATATCTTTTCCTTTGAGTTGCCGTTTATCTAGGTACGAAGTTCTTAAATACATTTCTAAGACAGCGTGTGATGTTTTGAATGTCTTAACAAGTGATCAGAAAATTAGGTGCCTGCTGCTTGTTTTGAAGCTTTTCATCTTGGAAAGATTAGAAAAGCTTTAATAAACCTGTCTTAACACTTGGTTTTGTTAATAACATTATTTGACTGAATTTCTACTTTAAATAAACTGATCTCACTGATATTCTTTTTTTTTTTTCCCCCCTGTGTATAGAGAATGAAATTCAGAATTAGACAGCTTTTTTGTGGGTGTGGAGAAAGCAGAGATGAGCTAGTGATGAGTTAAGAAAAAAAATCAAAGCCTTGCTTGCCTCATTAAGTTTCTGTGCGGGGGAAAGAATCTAATTGATCTGTATATATAAAAAGATACTGAAATAGCAGAATAAATGGACACTTTTTAATAGTGACAAAATCAGATTTGAATCTCTCATGCGAAAATTGGTTGTTACGTATTGAAGCTGTAATGATTTATTTTAAGGCTGTTTGAAATGTCATTTTTTTTACTGAAGGTGTTTAGTGGATTTTAAAAGAACCATGGCAGTTTTCATGCAGCTTATCTGCAAATAGTTTGGGGCTTTTGTTGATTTTTTCTTTTTCTGTTTGACTGCAGTGTTACCAGTCACTAAACATTTCACATGTGTTCAGAAACAAGTGCTCCAGATACCAGACTTAGCAGTCAGGAGTTTCATTTACAAATTTAATTACTGTTATTGCATGAGTTGATATAAGTCACTTGAATTTCTAATACAGAGCAATGGAAAAGCCTAATGTGAAACATTTTCAAAATCTTCGCAGACAACAATGTTCTGAATTTCCTTTCCTGTTGCACCCCTTCCCCTTGCCCTTCTGTCATTAGTATTATTCCATTTTCCTCTTCCAAAAAGCTTATTTAAGTAACATCACTGCTGTGGTTAGAAGATAAGGTATTCTACACTTTTTGTCAAAATTTTGTCTTTTTTTTTTTAATGTTTTTAGTGGAAAGATGTGCTGCAATGATGAACTTGTATGTAAATAATTATAGTGAAAAATAATGTCACAAATTACTTTGTCAAGTTAACTGTTAGATGCTGCTCAGCCTACTTGCCATATGGAGGAGTTTAATTATTAAGAGTAGGAGTGATTTGCTTTGGGAGCTTTTAATTGAAAGATTAAAAGAAGCTCACTCTGAGGCTGTCTCAAGCATTTGAAGATTCTGGTGACACCTTATGTAAGGATTTAACATAAAAACATGTTTGCCTTTACTGTGAATAATTTTATTTTGAACATCAGGTAAACTTCTTGAAAACACTTGCTTTTCAGTATTTTCATTAATCCCTGTTGTATCTGACACTCCGATTTGTACTCAGGTCTTCAAAAATTGTTATTCTCTTAAAGGTTTTTTGCCTTGAAAGGTGTCACTGAATTGATTAAGAAACTGCAATGTATTAAAGTACCTGTAAAACAGAAATGTAAGGAAACAGGAATCCCAGTTAGGTGAAGATTCTTTTGGCAGGAGGTTGGACGTATTGTGGACACCTCCTTTGTGTCTGGAAAATGCAAAGAAATCCACTTCTGTCATCATGGCATACTGAAGCACAGTTATTTTAAGACGGGAGTATGTACTTAGGAAGCTGATGCTCTGTAGTGCTTGTCTTTTCTGTGAGGCTTCCCTTTATCCTAGATGGCTTTTTAGGAATGAAGAATCATAAACCTACCACAACATGGTACACTTTTGAATTCAGCAGTAAAAGGCAGGCATGGAAACCCTGTGGGCTTCCATAGGACTGCCATGTGTTATTATAAAAAACATGCTTTTCTTTCTTGGTGAATGCTGACCATCCTCACAGAGCAAAAATGATATGTGGTAGTCAGTTTCTTCAAGTAACTCCCAACTGCCACGTTGCTGGGAGTGAACTAATGGGAAAATTTAAAGGCATTTAAATTTTCGATTTGGAAGTGTCTACCCAATTCCAGGTACTTGTGAAAAATCATGAAGCTTCTGTGTGTCTCTGTATTCTTAAAACGGCTCTTTCAGGCATTGAAAAGTTCCAGACTGGAACTGTGAACACCCTGTTGGAGTCATTCTGTCAGGCTTGGCACAGCCATAGCTTTTGTGCTCCAGTGTCCCTATGCAAAAGGAGGTGTGTGAGAGAACTGCAGGCTTATTCCTTGTTTGTTGGTCTGTCAGTCCTTTTTATTCTGAATTCTGTAACATTTGCAGCTGTTTAGGGAGAAGCAAATGCAAGATGGATGGAAGTCCATCTATGAGGTGCATATACCCTTTTGCTTTGGGCCCTCTTCTGATGGTGTGTTCCTGTTGCGGCACGGGGGAGGGCCAGCCCGCACTGAACTTGAAACTTGGAAAGTGAAACTGAAACATACTCCCTATGAGAGCCAAAACCCAGGGGCTGCCCTCCCAGGGCCCCTACGTGTTCCCAAATAAATTTCGGGGGCTTTGCTGAGATGAGTGCTTGAAGATAACGGTATAGTTAATTTTCCTTACTGGCTTGTGTTGACAATGTCACATTTTAAGTTTAACTTTTTTTGTCTTTAGGAAATGGAATAAAGAGCTGTGAATCTAAAGTTGAGAGAATTTCAAACTGAAACCTTACCTTATTTTAGTCTCACTGAAGGAAAGAGAAGTGGGGGGAACGGAGGGGTAGGGGGAAACGGTGTGAAGTTTTATTTTCCCCTTATCTATAAATACAAAGTTTTCTTTATCTTGGGTTGGATAACTGTGCTTGGTTCATTATCAGACTGTCTCCTATGGCAGTCTCCTATGGACTCGTGAAGACTTCCCCCTTGCCTTAGAGCTGGGATGCAGTTACTGCCTCAAGGCAGGAGGAAGGTTTGTTTAAAAATCCTCTGCCAAGTTTGTTGAGCCACAAGTCTGACATTTAGCTCTTTAGGAACAAATTCCTTCCCTATTATGACCAGTAGTTCTGAAACTTCCTTGCTTCTGAGCAACATGAGAAGTTGTAAAGGTGTAAAATAACTCGTGCCTGGAGTGATACCTGCTGTGTTTTTATGCCTCCTACCCACTTTCTCTGTTTTGTTTCCTATGCTAATTCTTCTGTGCTTTTCATTAAAGGAAAGTTCAAGTTCCAAGCTATTGGTTCACTCCCTGAGTGAATTTATCATCTCTGTTCTTTCCTGTGGTGAAGATTTTGGTCTAAGTGTATTTTTGATAACACTTGGTGTAGACATTAAGTTAGTCTTTTCCTTAAAGTACAAGAGAAGGTTTGGAATCCCAGAACATCTTCAGTAGTGTCAATTCAAAGTGAAAAATTATCATCTAGTCTTATGATCTGCTGTGGGGCTTCAGGGATATATTTGCTGTGTCTTGAGACTTTTTCTCTTACCTTTTGTCTGAAAAACTTCCCAGACATCCAGTTAACTAACTATACTTCATCTAGTATTAATTTGAATTGTTTTTGCCATGCAATTGAGGCAAACTACTACTGCATGCTAGAATATTCTGCAGAACTGCAAGTAATTCAATTTCCATCAGCTGTTTTTTGGATTTGGTAGGGCTCCATAGGTATGCTTGTGAAATGCTTTTCGCTTATTTTTTAGGTTCTGTCTTTGTAGTTTGTTTTGAGATTGTTCTCTGAAGAAGGAGATGAGCAGTGTTGCAAGTCTGTCAGTCTAAATGTTTAGTTTTACCAGATGAAAATAAACTTGAAAGTAAATCTGGATTCTCTTTAGAGTGGGTTAATTTCTATTGCAGTTGACATGTGGTCCTACTCTGTTTCTCAGTCCAAGAAAGAGCAATTGGAAGTCTATCGGCTCTTAAGAGAGAGATCAAGTGTTCTTGGACCCAGCACATAGGACATTTGAAGCACAAGCAGCCTGTTTACTTCTCTCAAGAAAAGCCATAGCTCTTTAAAGTGCCTTCATGCTTAAATATCCTAAAGAAGCATATTTAAGATATGTACCCTGATTAAGGAGCCGATCAACCTTGGTTGTGAAAGAATGTACTCTGAGAAAACCCTTTTGATTTGAAAAACTGGGCTTTCAGCTGAACAAAATGAAAAAACATTTGAGTGGGTGCTTGCAAACTTGTGAACACATGTATCTCAAATTTAAGTCCATTTTAGAATAGAATTAAGCACAAATTCAACAAGTTTGGTGTGTTTGAGGGATCTGTTTATCTCTTCTGACAATTAACACTTTCTTCTAACTTAAGATGCAGTGTAGATCAGAACTTGTAATACAAAGATTGTTCTTCTGATATGATTGTATTTAAGTAAAATCATATTTTTTGTTCATGGCCATGGGAATTTAATTATTAGAAAAACTTTGAGGTGATTCATTATTATTGCAAGGGAAACCTTCCTACACGAAGCACCCTGTAATTGTAGGGATAGGTCCTTTTAACTCCTCCAATGATAGTAATTTTTTCATTGCAAGGCAAAAATCTGAAGGCTGAGTATTGTGCAAATTAAACCTTTTGTAATAAAACAAAGATGGACAAATAAAATAGATTTTTTTAATTTAAAAAAACCCCTCTATTTCATAAAATATCATTTGCATTCCAAAGCTGAAAATTATATTGTTTAACATTTAGTAAGTAATAATAACAATAATTAATATTTTATTAACCATTCAGTAATATTTAGTATTTAGTAATTTAGTAACTAATAAATATAGAAATCTGTCTTTGAATTATATTAATTAGTTCTAAAAGCAACACCCCTCGGTTCTTGGGAAGTGTGAGTGAAGTGTTTGGGTTTTTTCTGCTGACTTACCTTTTTTTTTTTTTTTTTTTTTTTTTTTGGTAAATTGATGCATGGAACAGATTTCCTTGAGTATGAAGTAAGAATACACTGACTCGTGTCTAGCTATGGAAACCAGTCCTATTAATTATGCGTCTGAGATTCCAGCTATGTTGTGGTTGTTATCTTTGCACTTCCTGCTTTGTAGCCTTATGCATTCCTTTAGTTTGATTTTTAATTATTTTAAAATTAATGTTAGACAGAAAAGCAGAATCATTCTAATCCAGCTGGTATGAAATTGTAAAACAAAAAACTTATTTTTCTCTGAAAACATTTGATTCTTTTCTTTTCAAGATAAGCTTCCTTTACTTCTATAAATTCTTTACTTATATAAATTCTTTAATAAATTCTATAGCAACATCAAAGCTTAATTCTTTGATCAATTAGAAGAAGCAAAAATTACTCATATGCTCCCTCAATTTTTACTTGCATTGATATGATTTAAGTGTAGCGTAACAGTTTATGGAACTAGTCAATGCATTTTTATAATGGCTATTACAGTGGGAATTCACTACCTTATTAAAGTTCAACTTTGAAAAAAATGATTTCTGTATCCTTCTCCACCTTCTGTTCTTTGCTAGTGTTCAGTACATCAGAATTAATGTAATAGCTGCTGTTAGTTAATGCCAAGGTCTTTGCAAGGTCTGTGGTGATGGTTGATCATCATCCATTGTGGAATTTTGGAGCATTTGGCATGTACCTTGTAGAAGGGAAGGAACACAGATTTAGCAATTTGATGTGGTGCAAGCTGAGCCATCAGATGTGTGCAAATCAGGAGCCTTCAGTAATGAATGCAAATGAAAATATATTGGTTTTGACTTGGAACCCTGCTCTACAGTGACTGCAGTTTGTGATCAGAGTGTTCAGGAGGAATACACCATGTACTACTATCAGCTGAATTTTCTTTGCAGTGTGCTTTCTGCTCTTGCAGTTCTTGAGTATTGCGTGTTCAGTAGTACAACCTATTTAGAATATGATCTGCAATGTGATTACCATCCCTTTGTTATCTGTTTATGAAACTATGATTGTATGATATGACAGTTCTTTTTCTTTTCCTCCACTGCTCTTTGTTTCATCCAGGCTTTCAGAAAGGAGTTTAGGAAATGCAGTGACTTTATTTGCCACTGCACTGGCATAAACTAAAGGTGGTTGATAAAAGAAAAGATGGAGATAGTAAGTTACTGGGATGGAAGAAATAAATTGAAGAGTCAAAACTATTCCAGCCTATTTTTTGGGACTCATTCCTGGATAAGAAAAGAGTTGATTTGCACACACAAGCCTTTCACTTTTTTTGTACAATTACTATTTTGCAGTTAAATTTGACATCTGTGACCTGGTGATTATGTGCAGTGAAGTACATGTACACAATACAGAAGTTTAAACCCTTTCTTTTTCTTGGGAGCTTTATATTCTGAAGTGACAATAAATAACATTTCTGTTGTGCTGGGTTTTTTTGTCGTCCCCACTTTAGATCCCTGCAGTTCACTCAGCCCACCATGCTTTACTGAGGAGGACCGATTCAGCCTAGAAGCTCTCCGTATGATCCATAAGCAAATGGATGATGACAAAGATGGTGGTATCGAAGTAGATGAAAGTGATGAGGTAGGAGTAAAAAAACTTTACTTGTGCATATATGAAGTCATTTTTATCCTTTTGTTTTGTACAGCTGCTCTTTATCTTTCAGCACTTGAGTAGTTGTTGCTGTTCTTAATTCAGCCCTTTCCTCAGACAAATAATGAAGGAAAGTCTAATTTCTGTATTTGTCTGAAATGGGATATTACTGTCCATTGTTCTACCCTAAAGGAAAGTTTTGTACAGCTATGTATAAAAGCTGCTACTTTTGTGATTGGTGTAAGAGGTGGGCAGAGGTGAAAGGTTTAGCTTGCCGTAAGGCAGTGGTGTGATCCATTGCTTGGTGTTAACAGTTTCTTCACTCAAAATTTTCTTAGTTAAGGCATCACTGGGCTATCCTGTTTACCTTAGATCTGTTGCAGGCACTTCATGGTGTAAAACAACACCTGTTACAGACAGCAGTCTAGAGGAAAGATTTCTGATTTTGTTTGCATTTTACAGGCAAGTATTAAGAACATCATGCTTACTAACAGTAAATTAAGTCCTACAACCAGGAAGGTTATTCAGACCTGCCTGAAGTTTTTTGGGTCTGTGCTTGAATGAGTTTGGTAGGTAAGCTCGTGGTGGTCCTGGCAAAGGACTTGCCCTTGCATTTACTCACCTTTACCATTGGGATTCTCAAAATTACTGGCTAGGAATGGAAATGTCTATGTAGTTTTGTTGTGCTTGCTTATTTTGCTTTCTGGCTGTTTCTAGGCACATGCTTGAGAACCAAGGGGAGTGAAGATGTCCCCTAAAAATGAGGATATTAGCATGTGGTTCTGACACCCATTCTCACTGTAGATGAATGGGAAAAGAATCTAGTCCTGTTTTGTCATACTTTTTTATGACACCTAGGGGAAGATTGTTCTCCCTGAATGAGTTAAATTATGAATTATCATTGTCAAATTTAGTGTGATGCTAGTCACTTTTCTGTGTGTGCCTGTGTGCAGACAGCATCAACAGGACTCATCCAACCTGACCCTGAACTGTTCCAGGGACTGGGTCATCCACAATGTCTCTGCACAACCTGTTCCAGTGCCTCTCTACCCTCTGAGTAAAGAATTTGTTCCTAACGTGTAGTCTGAATCTCTCCTATTTTAGTTTAAAACCATTCTCCCTTGTCCTGTCACTTGTCCTGCCTGTATAAAAGTTGCTCTCCCTCTTTTTTATACCTCTCATATACGTACTGAAGGTCGCAATAAGATCTTCCTGGAACTTTCTCCAGATTGAACAGCCCAGCTCTCTCAGCTTGTCTTCGTAGGATATGTGCTCCAGTACTCTGATCATCTTGGTTGCCTGGAATTGTTCCAACAGGTCAATGTCTTTCTTGTGCTGAGGACCTGGAGGCAGCACTCCAGGTGGGATTGCACAAGAGCAGAGTAGAGGGGCAGAATCACCTCCCTCGACCTGATGGCCGACTCCTCTTTGAATGTAGCCCAGGGTGCAGCTGACTTTCTGGCTTGCGAGTGCACACTGTTGGTTCATGTCCAGCTTTTCATCCACCAACACCCCCAAGTCCTTCTTGGTAAGGGCTGCTCTCCATGACTTCTCCCAGTCTGTGCTCATGTCTTGGATTGCTCCAATGGAGGTGCAACACCTTGCACTTGGACTTCATGAGGTTCTCCTAGGCCCACTTCCTAGGATTGTCGAGATCCCTCTGGATGACATACCTTCCTTCTGTTAGTTCAACTGTGCTGTTCAGTTCCATGTCATCTGCAAACTTGTTGAGGATGCACTTGGTCTCACTGTGTTGTTGATGAAGGTATCAAAGAGCCCCTGTCCCAAGAGAGAACCCTGAAGGGCAGCACTCATTACTGGCCTCCACCTGGGCATAGAATTATTGACAGCTGTCTGCCTATGTCCATTCAGCCAGTTCCTTGTCCACCCTTCTAATCCATCTCTCTCCAGTCTGGGGGTAAGGATGTTATATGGGACTGTGTTAAGGGCCTTTCAGTGGTCTAGGTAGATGACATTTGTTTGGTCTTCCCTCATCAACCACTGCAGTCACCCCATCATAGAAGGCCACCAGCTTAGTCAGACGCTGTTTGCCCTTAGTAAAGCCATGCTGGATTGCCTCAGATCACCTCATCTATGTGCCTTAACATTGCTTCCATGAGGATCTGCTCCATGATCTTCGAAAACATAGAGGTGAGGCTCACTGGTCTTTATTTTCTCAGGTCTGCATTTCTTCTCTTTTTCAGTAGGATTGATGTTTCCTTTTTCCCAGTCACCAGGGACTTCACCTGACTGCCTTGACTTTTCAAAAATAATGCATATAGTCTACCTTTGTTATTGCAGAATGTTTGGGACAGGCACAGTTCAGTCTGCAACCTGAAACATTAGTGATGGAGTGTGAACTTCCTGAGAAACTTCCCAGTACTTTGATTGTTTCTCTTGACTTGTACTGCATTTTTTTATACATTGAAGTTGAGAAAGTTAAAAGAAAATACAAAACATTTATACATCAGAAACATTTTATTAGTATTCAGAAGATTTGTCCTGGCTTCCAGTGGACCATCTTTATATCTGACCTTAAGTTTCTTCCTGTTCCAGAGGGAGCAACAGAAACTACTCTAAAAACCTGTTTAAATGGCTGAAATTATAATAGTTGGTGAGGCTGTTCACCTGGGGTAATTAGACATGAGTGAAACTATATGTTCAAACTACACATTGTGCATAAAATGACTTAATTGTAGCCTTTGTTTCTGCTAGTTCATTTTTAATTATTGAAGAAATATTTAATAACCTACTCCCTGCAAATTAGCACTTTTCTACATATAATTTCCATGCAAATCAGTGATGAATATGTATTTGCATAGAGTGCTTTCCTCTAAGACATTAAATGCAAGCCTGAAATTAATGAGAAATGCAGTTTAATTGGAAGTTCAGCTAGTAACCTCTGTTTTTCTTATAGTGCTTTTGCAAAATCTTTACCATTATCTTAAAAGATCTGCATTTACACAACATAGTTACATAGTTACCTGATTACAGAAGGTTTGAATATGTACTAAATATGTCCTATTTATATTTCAGAACCAGATTTTTTTTGTTCTGTCACAGTGGGTAATGCTGCTTATCTTGATTAAGAATAAGGACTGATAATTTAAAAACCCACTTTATTAGAAGTAAAGCTTACATGAAATACAGGGATTTTACTTAACAGCAGGAAATGGATTTTCTGTTTTATGCTGCACGGTTTTTACTTGCAAGACTCCTGAAGAGCAGCATATTGAGTATGTTGATTAGATGTTCGTTAGGTTTTTACTTTGCAGGAAGAATGTGACAAAGTAGAATAACTTTCTGTTGTTTTACCAGCACTACAACAGTGTTGCAAGGGTATATTTACACCAAGGAAGGAAGTTCTTGTAAATAAGTTATTTTGAGACAGGAAGGTAAAAAGAGCTAAAGATACTGAACTATTTATTTTAACTATTTTAATTTACTGATCCAGTTAACTCCCAACAGTGATTCCAGACATTTAATCTGCACACAGTTTATTTTTCCTAATGCTTTCATGCCCTCTTTTAGGTTGTAGCTTGTTTTTCCTCTATAAAATGAAGGTCCACATAAAACCATTCTGTAAAGAAGGAATTTTTCTAGGATATTAGAAAATTTGAACTAAGATATCTCTTATTTCCTCAAAAATTGTCTGATACTGGAAGACCTTTGGACGTACTTTGTACGGACTGGAAAGAAACTTGTATTTCACCCTGATAAAGTTGATGTGAGGAAACCTGATCTAAATTTTTAGCATGGGATTTAATAGTCAGCAAAACATGAGGGATTTTGTTGAAGTC
Organism: Picathartes gymnocephalus; assembly: GCA_013390045.1. Taxonomy (NCBI): domain Eukaryota; kingdom Metazoa; phylum Chordata; class Aves; order Passeriformes; family Picathartidae; genus Picathartes; species Picathartes gymnocephalus. Next base: position 10,642 of record WEKY01042832.1, read on the forward strand.
TTCAAAGGAAGAGAGAGAAGGAAGAGAGGCTCTAGTCTGAACATGGAGTAGTTATTTTTTTCCTTATTATTTGATATGGTACAGCAGAGAAAAGGCAAAAGGAAGGAAAAAAACCCTCTATGCTTGTTATGAGGGCAGGCTAATATGAATTTTCCTATCAGAGCTAGCTGCTGATATTATTACTTTTTATGTCAAGGATTGCAATTGTTTAAGCTGGTTTCAAGAGCTGCGAAGAGGTAACTGAAAGGGAGAACGTGGTATTACTAACTGGGGTTTTAGTTACGTGTTGTGGGAGGCTATCTACCTCGGGAAGCATCTGTTGCACCATGGGAACCTGTTTTGTTTTAATGATGAGACACAAACAATAAAACAGACTTATCATATGTTCACTATTTACATAGGTTTTTCCTGTTTCCAAAGAACTTCCGTAAGTAGGTCCTACATCAAGGCATTTCCTGAAGGCATCTCTCTGCAGTACTAGAATAAGTTGATGTTTTTGAAAATTAGTGTCTTACTGTGTGTCTGATGTCTCACCAAGCTAAAGGCACAAATGTACAGTTTTGCGTGGGATCTCTGAATAGATCACTTCATATTTTGCTTAAGTTTTTTTAAGGAGTGATCTAATAAAAAAACCCCAAACTGAACACACCCCGTAGAAAACCACCAACACCGTACCCCATGCCCTCCCTCTCTACCCCCCAGCAAAAAAAAAAAAAGGACAAAATTAAGTACATTAAGGAGAAAAAGAGACTGCAGCATTGAAAGCATCAGAGAATAGCTTTTATCAGGATGGTCAAAGAAGCTGGAACCTCAGAGATTATATGATGAAATGCCTGACTTAAAAATGTTGTCTGGAGGCAAGAATCAAATAGAATCTAACTTTAGTGGCCTAAACCAGGGAAGATGATTTTCTTCTATACAGCGATTAAAGCAGGAAAAGTAGCTAGCATGATCTGGAATAGCGGTAGTATTATAGCGCTTTGGCTGTAGTAAGTTGGACAGGGATAAGCTTCATTTTGTTCCCTGGAAATATACTCTCAGCAAGATGTTAAATGTCCTTTCAAGTTCCCTTAGTATTTTGGTTTTGTCTGTGTCATTTATGTAATAAGTCCTTAAACTGGAGTTCATATTTCTGTAAACAACTTAATATTTTGGTGTCAGCTGTTTAGACAAGATTCTGCATGTGGAAAAAAATATGTGCTGCAGTGGTTCAGAAACTGAAGACATTATAACTGTTTTGTCACGACACTGGGTTGGCTCCTGAGTGTCTTTTACATCTCAGTGTGCAAGACATTCTGTTACAAACACTCATCTTTCAAACAAGGATTTTGAGCTTCCTAACCAGTGCAGAAAACCTTTGCCCCCCAAAGCTATTGGGTTATTTTGAATTCCTTAATTTATTGTGGTTCTCTTAATAGAGGTCTTTTTTGAATTAATTTTTTTGCATTCAACTGCTAATGTATTTGTCCCCAGGCAGTGTGTTTTAGTCTCCTGAAGTTTTGTAAGCAACTCTGAACGTGTCTAGACAGTTTGTTTTTTCAGAGCAGGATGAGGAGCCAGGTCTCATGTGAAAACATTGATGGTGTTAGTTCACAGCTGTGCCTGTGCAAAGAAGTCCCATAGAGAGGCAGCGCATGTTATCATGGGTACAGGTCAGTGGAAACCTGTTCCAACGAGGTTTGGACTAGACCTACCTCACGCCTTGCCTCCTTGGACATGCTTAAGCTAATATGTAGCTGTCTACACCTCTTTATTTAGTTCTGCTACAATGAAATGATCCCTTGGAAATTCTATCTTGGCTTTGAAGAGATAGCAACGTTTACTTTGCAGTAGATAGCTATAGTTTTGTTTTGAGCTGCAGCAACTTTTTTCAATAGAATGTGTAGGTTACTTAAGATATATGTGATAATGCTTTCCTGGCAGTGTCCTACATTTTTCTAGTCATGTTTTATTATTAATTTCATTATTAATATTATTAAATATGTTTTCTTATTTTACTTTATGCCATCTTTAGAAGACAATTCTGTAAGGTAGGCAGTCATACCTGAATCATAGTATGTTGCCTTTTAAAAGCACATTTGCCACTATAATTTAGTCAGTATGTGTGACATTGCAATAGCTGCAACAAATCTTGTAGCAATAGATGCGAGGAAATGTACTAAAAGGCTGAAGTTGTAACTTCTGCAGGTTTCCCTTTGAAGGAATAAACTTGAAGGAAATAACACTGTTTGAGGAATAGATGCACAAGGGAGAGAGTAATACCCGGCCAGGAGATGTTTCTAATTGTTCTTAAAGTAAACTTGTCAATTAGAGGATCTATTTTAAGTTGATGAAATTGAAAATCGTAAACTTGAGCCTTCACCCAGAACAAAATATAAACAGCATGAGAGTGCTTCCTGCTGCAGTTAGTGAGTGTGGTTAATTCTACTTTTCCAGTGGCATTCTCAAAAGTATGCAATTGCTTGTTTGCCCTGCAAGCATGTCTGCAGCATCAGTATTTTAACTTTTTTTTTTTCTCTTTTTTATTGGTCTTGCTTCAGGTTGGTCTTTGGTTATTAGGTGACTGGATTGTGGTGAATGTTACGGTACTAAAGGCTTTCTGAAGAGGAAGGAAGGTGGTTGCATACCTGATCCTGGGACTTTTCCAGGGTTCCTGTCCCTTCCAGGCAGGAGAAAGTTTCCTTTGGAGTTACTACACTGCTGAAACTTGGACTTTGGGATGTTAATCTTTGTAGAGGTGCAGCTGTTATAGTACTTCTGGGATCAAAACTCTAGTTTCAAGTCTAGGTCTGGTGTTTTTTTAATTCTATACTTGTTTTTGAAGTAACTACTTTGAAAAATGGTTATTTTTGTTTCATACAGAGTTTTTAAGTGACTTGTCTTCTGCTTTCTCAGTTTCAGCTTTGTAGTCTTAAAAGAACTTCTCCTTCCTGAGTAATTATGTTGGTTAAGATAATACTTAGATGTGTTTTTCTTAGAGCTTATTCTTTTAACCTCCCTATTTAGAGTTATTTTTCTAACCTTTTCTTTGTATACTTAATGACCAGGGCACAGAAGAGAGATTAGCTGCCATGACAAGGAACAGAAAAATCCTCTTTTTAACTGGAGTTGTTCTGATTTTCTGTCTTTCTTCAGTTTAGATCTCAGTTCTTTTTCTTAAAGAAGCATTTCCATATTAGGCCACTTTCGAAACAAAGATCTTTTAAACAAAAGGAAGATGTTTAATGTTGTTATATACATCTTCATTAGTGAATATACTTATTCTTTGAAACACTATGACCTCTTTCCAGATATGTGCACTGTAACCTTAGTGTTGTCACCTTGCGGTGTCAGAGAACTTCTTTGAGGAAGTCATTGTGGTTATTTTCACATGATCTGGGAGCAATACAGGTCGGACAGAACAGAGGAGGGGCTTTTTACTTGGATGAAGTTCTTACGGATGTACTGTCTCTGCCCCTGAGGAGTAACTGTACTGGTTACTGGCTGCAAGCTGCTTTCCAGTTTGTGTGTTGACATTCCCTTTTAAGAAAGGGACGTAGTCAAGTGTCTCGGTATGAACCAGGTGCACTCTTCAGCCCTTCCTTCTGCTGGGAATGAACTCCCGTGCTGGATCCGTGTTTCCCGTGCGGGGCCCGCTGCGCCCTCTGCGGGTGGCGCGGCTTAACTGCAGGAGGAGCCGCTGATCGGGTGCCGAGGAGCCCGCGCTGTCTCGGTGTTAACTCGGGCTGCTGTCCTGTAGGGACTGCTTGTGTTAGCATGGGGACAGGTGTAACACCTAGAAGCTTTTTCTTTTCAGCTGGCATCTCCCTTCTCTTCTTTGCTTCTAACCATGTGAATAGCATTGTTAACAGCAATTCAGGTTTTCCTTGACAGCACCTGTATCTGAACAGAAGTTCTCGTCCTTCGATATTTTATAGCCTTTACTGACAACTATCAGTAAAGGTAGCAAGCTGGTACAGACAAAAGTGATCTGAGTGTTACCTGAGAAGATGAAAGATTGGCCTAAGCCTGTATATACAACGTACTCTGTCCCTCTTCAGCAACTTGATCGCCCTACACCACTTGTTTTGAAAAAAATGTCCATGCCTGACATTTGCCGTCTTCAAGGACAGTGCATCATCAGTCACTAGAAAGCTGAAGAGTGAGCATTAGCATTTACATTAACCCTCATGTGAAAAGAGATAATCTTTACAGAGAGGGACGTATAATACATATTTTTGCTGTATTTTAGTAAGTTTTTTGCACATTCCTGAAAGACATTCTGGGGATGTCAGTTGACAGTAGATACTTGCAGTCTAGAGGAAAAAGGTAAGATGGGAAAACATCAGTCCTTTCCTGCTGTTTCATCTGTAAGATTGTACTATAATCTGGAAAGCCTTAGGGACATTAGTGGATAAGAAAATTATTTTGTTTAATTTCTTATTGTTTAGTTCCTGCTCTTCAGTTTAGCCTTTAATAAACATGGAGTGGGAGTGAATAAGATAATCCATCTTCTGTTGCATGTTGCATGACGATTATAGAATTTGCCAGCTTCATGGTAGTATTGCAAATATGGGAAGTATCCAGAGTTCCCACTTGGAGGATGGAATATGCAACAGATACATTTACATTTGCATACAGTTACAGCATACAGTTCTGTGCTTATTAAACCTTTTTACTGTTGCTGATCCATGATTTTTCAGAAGTTCTGTAATTGCCTTTGCCCTAACAGGCTGCTATTTTCAGTTCTCATATTTCATAAGTTTTTCATATATTTCTCATATATATGCATGTGTGTGCATATATGTATTTATATATCTCAATTTATGCCATTCTTACGTACATGGAGAAGAGGAGTTAAAAATGCTCATGCAGTTTGTGTGGGCTAAATGGAGCTATTTTTAGGAATCAAAAGGCTTTACAAAGCAAATGTCTGACAATCAGAAAAAGTTTTGCAGTCATAGATAAATACGAGAGGATTTACATCTAATCAGTGTTTGGATAATATGGCCCTGTGGTTTGTTTAAGGAAGGCAACTACTATTTTGTCCCGAGTCCATCAGTTATAGGAGAAACTTGAATTAATTATAGTTTGAGATTCCCTTACATACTGGTAAAAAGATTTTAGTTAGGGAGAATTGGTAAGTGTTAGCTTTTGCTTGCATATTTCTGCTATTGTGTTCTGTTTCTTTTTATTAAGAGTTAATATTGTTTAATGTTGGCTACTTTTCAGTATCTCCTGCAATTTCTGAAAGGTATAATCTCTAGATTTGTTAGAAATGGAGCCTTTGTTAGAAATTTAACTTTTGCAGGATGCTCTGCACTTAAATTATTACCTGGACTGTATTTTAAGAATTGAATTTTTCTGCAGCGCATCACTAGCTTGGCTTTCTTCCTCACGTCTCTTGAAGTAGTGGTGACATATGATCAGCCATATAGAAGGGTGTTTTTTTACTTAGCTGTCATGACTATCTGTGGCTGGTTTTGTTTGAGCAGCTTTATCCTTCATGAACTGAAGAAAGCAAGCTATCTACTGTGGAAGATTACTTAGTTTTCTGGTACTGTTAGTACCAGATACTAGTTTTCTGATACTAATACTTAGGTCTTCACCCACAGAGACTGTTCATATAATGCTTTCGGGGACTGATACTTACAGAAGTTTTCCACTATTAACAGGACGTCATTTGCCAACCAGTATTCCAACTTTTCTAAGCCTGTATGAAATAAAAACTATAGAATTAGTTTTACACTTCCATTGTTTTTCTTGGGTACGTATTTGGAGAACTGTTTGTAGTGACTTGTGGAATATTGATAAAACACTGCCATCATAAAATTGTATCATAGAATCATGGAATGGTTTGGGTTGGAAGAGACCTTAAAGATCATTTAGTTCCAACTTCCCTGTTGTAGGCAGGGACACCTTCCACTGGATCAGATTGTACAGAGCACCATCCAACCTGTCCTTGTATACTGCCAGGGATGGAGCATTTACAGACTCTCTGCACAACCTGTGCCAGTGCCTCACCACCCACTCTGTATGCCATGATTGCATGATTCCTTTTTATAATGTTTGCTAAAAGGCTTCCTATTAATTACTGAAAATGAAGCAGCTTTATGTAATGCTTCTGTGCTTGGAGTGTAACCACTGAGGAATGATTAGCAAGCAGAAAATTGGCCCTTAGATGACTTGTGTTTTTTAATTCGATGAATAGAAGTCAAATTTTTGTTGTCTAATCAAAAGATTTTAATACGACTTAGTAAACAGCTTACTCTCATCCCTCAGGCAGTTCCATTTAACTGGCATGGCTGGATTCAGGCATTACTCATCCAAAAATGACTGGCACACTTTCAAATGGTACATGGTCTTGTTTTCAAGGAGGGGAAGTTGGTTAAATGTCAGAATAGAGAAGTATACAGTATGACTGTGTGATGCATTCCTGTAATCACTGTAAATCTGAGGCATACTAAAATGTTGAACTTAGTATACTAGCAACTGCATTGCTGTATTTTCTAGGATTTAATAATTGTGAAAAGCAAATCTTGTAAGAATACAAGAATACGTTTAACTTACGTTCTGAGTCTTTCATGTAGAAAACTCAGATCAGTTCTCTGCTGCTTGCATGGGCAGGAGATAGCAAAGACTCTACCTGATTTCTGTGTAGTTGCTCTTCAGAAATTGTCATTTCAGCATTTAAGATGATGTTTTTCCCTTTTCTTCAGTTTCTAAGGGAAGATATGCAATACAAGGATGCCTCAAATAAGCATAGTCACCTGCACAGAGAAGACAAGCATATCACAATTGAGGATCTGTGGAAACGCTGGAAAACATCTGAAGGTGAGTAAAGAAGTATAGCTGAAAGTGATGGTGGCTATTGGCATGGATATAATACAACAATTTTTCCACCAAGTACAGAGTAGTGAGTGAACGACCTCTTGAAACATCTTCATGAATCTGTTTTGACACTGTTATTTACAGGCACACATAAACCTGACTAAGAACTTACTTAGTCCAGGTAGAGGTAATTTCCACTTCATGTGTTTTCGTGTATTGTGAGTAAACTAAGGTAGCTCATGTGCTGATCTATATGAAGTTCTAATTTATCAAGGTGACTGGTGCAAGTGCTGAATTTCAGATTAGCATGTTTTTAATTTAGTAAACCCTATGGTTTCTCTCAAACTACTTTAAAATATTTTTTATGTTGTATGAAGTAGAAAATTCAATGCACTTTCACTTTGATATAAATTTTATTTGAGCTACAAAGATCTAGAATTCTTTGTCCAAAGCATTTTTGAAAGTCTACTTAAACTTGGGATACAGTAAAATGCACTAACAACCGAACACCACAAGCCCTCCCTCACTTTGATTTAAATGAAATAAATAAGTTGAGCCAACTGTTCCAAGTATCAAAGGACAGTATGTAATCAACATTAATCATTGCAAATATGTCCCAGGATACAGTGATTAAAAAAGAGACCTGGAATGTTAGAACTGTTAGGAGAAAAATAGCTAACTTCCTCACCCCCTTCCCCACCCCACCCGTCATTGTGAAGGTGTTGTGCTGTCCTGGTTCTGGCCAGGACAGGATCAATTTTCAGCAGTAGCCAGCAGGGAGCATAGCTAAGACCCTGGTGTTATCCTATACCACCTCACATCATTGCTGGGAGCCTGGGAATGGGAGTCTCTCTCTCTTCTGGGGAGAAGAGGTTCATTCTGGTAGAGAAACATGGTATTTGTTTATTGTTGGGGCTTTCCATGTGAGTAGTTTATTTTTCTTATACCTTTTGTTATTGTATTGTTGCTATTACTGTTCGTTTTCTTATCTCATTGCTGTTTCCAGTAAATTGTTCCTATCTCAACCTATGATGTTTGTGCCTCCAATCCGAGAGAGAGGGGAAACTGCAGACATGTTTTTAGAAGGAGTACTAAATTTGAGAATACCATTCCTAAACCACAACATGTTCTAATGGTGAGCATAGGGAGATCTAAGACTTGGTGTGGGTCAAACAACTCAAAGTAAGAACAAGAGGGGAATGAAACCAGGAAAATGGCATTGGTTCATTCTGCTAGTGCAGGAAGTCACTTAAGTGCAGTTTGAGGTAATGTATGAAGTGTTTGGTATGTAGTAAATATCTGTTTTAACCAGCAATTTTTAGCTTCATCTCTTCAAATATTCTTTAAATACTTATTCGCTGAAGATCCTGTTCCCTGAAGGTATTGCAACTAAATTGTCAGAAGCAATTATCTCCTCTCAACTGTTGGTCTAAGTTGTGAGAAACTCTTCAAAAATTTAGGCTATAGTGATTCTAGAAGTATAGTTTGTCTGTTGCGTATGTCTTAATTCCAGTTTTATTGAATGTATTGAGAAGGGTGAGTGAGACTCAAAAGACTTTGAGAGGAATGTCTCATCTCATTGTGTCTGCTTATAGTGACTTGATTTGTACATCCTGCTGAGAGAACAAAATTGCACCGTAGGGAGACCTTTAGAATGAGACTCCTGAGCAGTGTTAATAGTGGTCTGCTCACTGTTAGAAAGCTTGAAGCCCCTCAGAAAATGAACTACTTTAATTGGATAATAGGTAACCTGGAAAATGTTGCCATTCCTTTCTATATGTTTTAGGAATTTTTAGTTTATTTATTTCTTATGTGCCACTAGTTTATAGCAATTTGACAACATTTTAACAAGAGGATGGATGGTAGTGCAAATAACAGTATCAGTAATTTGAGACTTCTAAACAATCTGTTGAGGTATCTGTGTGAGAATTACAAACTCTAGTTTGTAATAGCCTTGACAATATATACAGAAGCATCTTTATCTACTGCTACATTGTTTATGCTGAGTAGAATTTGCCCATTCTTTGCCATAAAGCTTGCTTTATGTGAATGTTTGTCTTAAATATTTGTCAAATAGCTTAAAGTGTTCTTTGTTTAACATACTGGTGGTACAAGACAGATAAGATTTGAGGGAAGAAAGCAAAAACATGCCATTGCTGTTTGGTGTCTCCTTTTAGGATTAAGGAGAATAGAGGTTGCTTTTAAATAATTGATTGAGAAGGATTTTATACCCTGAATGTAGCACTGAGGATTGGCTGCTTTCAAAGCTCTAAAAATTGCCTAATAGAAGAAGGGACTTCAGAATATTGCTTTTTAATATTTCTGGCATTGTGAAGGCTTTTGGTGTCCCTGCCAAGTGCAGAATCCTTAAGGCGTAGTCTAAGCTGGTGCAAATTAAATGACGTTTGAGGCTGTTACAGGTTTTACCTGCATGGAAGGAGTTATATCATAGCTTGAATCAGCATCTAGCCTATTGTTGCTGTGTTGCCACTCAGTTTAAATTACTCCTTTGGTACAAAACATAATTCAATTTAGTTTATTTAGAATGTGCTTTTTATGACCTTTGAATTTTTTTAATCTCGTAATCTAATTCTACAGAGTGCTCTATTTAGAAGAACGACTATGAAATATCATAGCTGTTTAAAACAGAAGACGCTGCTCTCTGAAAGTCTTCTGACTTCTGTTACTGTGTTGCTGTTATTTAAATGTAAATGCCAGTATATACTTGTTGTATGGTATTCTTTGACTGTCTCCTCTTCTAACTAAACAGTATTTATACATGTACTACAGAATCTTTCAGCTATTCAAAAGTAATAAACTTAGTAGCTACTGTTAGGTTAATATCAAAGGAGCATCTTCAGTATTTTTTCTGCAAGGGCCTTGAAGAGGTAGTAGTTTTGAGTGTGGAAAAGGGGACAGATGAGCATTTGGTTTGATGTCTGAGCACCAGTCTTTGTACAATTATCTTTGAAGTTCTCTCACTTAATGGCACCTGCTTTCTCTTTTTGCCTCTGTAATGGGCTATGGTCATGTGAATTTGCTGTCTGAAGAGCGGGGCGTAGATATTTAGTTTCAGTAGTAAGGGGGCTGTAAAATCAGTCCAGGGCCTTCAGCTGGGTAGTTCTCTGACCTGTCTCAGTGATTAGGGTTGGATGCTGCATTCTTGGTGATGTAGCATTGTCCTTTGGGACTTGATTTTGTAATGAAGTAAAAACTGTTGAGGTCAAACCTGGAGGTCATGAATGCTTGGCTATTGTCAGACTAATTTGAATCCTATCAAAACCTAGTTGTTACAAACAACCTTGAAAAAAAAAAAAAAGAGTAGCTTTTTTTTACCATTATGGCATATTTGAGCTTTAATAGACTATAGACTGCAGAATAATATAAAAAAACCCTCTCCTTGCCTTGTATGTGTACTTTTTTTTCCCCCCTTTTATTCTCTTTCCTTCTTTGGGGAAAATAGGAGGTAAACTAAAGTCTGGTACATTATTTATTAGGGTAAAAAGATACAAAAATGGCTCTATATTTGCATGTGTGATCACGTGTGGTATTCTGACGTACTGCTGCACAAGTGCTCTTGCAGCAACTGGGACTAAACTGCATGCCACAAACATGTTGTGGTTGCATTGCTCTCTAATAATTTGCTGTCTCAGGTTTTAAATATCTGGAGGTTGGAAATCCATGTAAGCAGGGCTTGGCTAAGGTTGAGTTACATAATGCTGCATACTGCTGAAGGTCCTAAAAACTAAGTTTTGAATCCTTTTGTGTGCTTGATACAGAACAATCTTGTGTGCCTGGCCAACCTGTTCTCAACTTTAAGCCTGTTTTTCACTCCTTGCCATGAAATACTCTTATCAGATGTAATTTCTGAAAGGAGTAGGAGGCCCTTAAGAATGCTGAGGCTGACACTGTAATGTTATTTTGCTTCATGCTTCCCTTCCCTGAAGTACTGTGCTACATGATAAATTTAACACAAAAAATTGATAAATAACCTGATCTTCTAATTAATGTAGGTTAACAATAAGAAACTTTCATACAGGGCCAGTTAAAAGCTACTTTTGCTGTCTTCACCTTCAGGTATGTTGGTAGAACAGTTGAAAAAGTTTTTCGTGTGAATACACGTCTGTTTAGAAGGAGGCTGTCCCTGTTTCTTTCATATGCAGACAGACTTTTGCAGACTCACAAATGGAGCAAATGATTTCCCTTCAGTTTTGTCAGTGTGAAGCTGTCTGTAAGGGCCAGAAATGCAACCTTTTTTAATTTTTTTTTTTTTTTAATATCTGTTAGTAGGATTTTCTTAGTTCATCCGTAGCTATGCATGTTTATGTAGAGCGTTGCTATTATTAAGGAAAATAGTTAATTATTCTCTACATATTTAAGTAATTTTTCTTAGTTGTAGTACTTTTGAATGTAATTCCACTTTTCTTGGGCATGTTTGAGAGAAATGTAATCGTTTTCCTCTTAAATTTCTTCTGTCTTTTGGTGTTTTCAGTCTCCTCTCTCCTCTTGTCAGCTCCCATTTTGTGGTTAATAGGCATAAGCCTCTAAGAAAATTCTTGTTAAAACAAGTTCTTAAGGGATCATCCTGGGAAAGGTCTTGGTACATTGCCTCAGTTACAGCACCAGCTGATGTGTGATTAGTTCTGCAAGGGTAGCAAGGACAAAGGGGTTGAGGCTGGAATCAGTAAGTAGCTGAAAGTCACAAGATGCTGTCCTGATTTAAACTAAAGCAAAAGACTAAATTGTTCTGTAAAAGATTTAACAAAGAAATATTTCTCTTGGTTCTATGCTTATTTATAGTTTGTCTAAGCTTTCACAGGGGAGCATGTAATGAAGAAGGCAAAATGCCAGAAACACCTTGGTAATGCTAATTTTTCTGGGATTATGTTTGGCTAAAGTCTCTTGGTTATTGTAACCTGCTTTTCTACTGCTTGTCTTCTAAGCTGTTGATTTTTTACTAAAAACTTAAGGTAATTGAATTTTTCTTTCAGTTCATAACTGGACTCAAGAGGACACTCTTCAATGGCTCTCAGAATTTGTTGAATTACCCCAATATGAAAAGAATTTTAGAGACAGCAATGTCAATGGAACAACACTTCCCAGGTGAATGTATCTTCTGGATTAGTTTCAAATAATTCCCATAGGTCGCTGTATTAGTTTGTATGGTAGGGTCAACTATGTGAAGCTGAAGTCTAACGTGATATGGTCAAATGCGAGAAAAGGGAAGTGTCCTTGCAGTTTTGAAGAAGTGGCTGCATTTTTTTTTTTCCTGCCAGAATATTTCAAAATACAGCTTTCATAAATGTTTTGTTTCTTTCTGCGGAAGCTCTTATTGAAGGTCACAATTCTGTGCGGTACAGACTTCCTTTTGAACATCTTCTGATCTGTTGTATGGGTATATATAAAGGTAACTGTAGAAATCCTTTCCTGGAGCATAAATACCACACCTGAGTATTTCATGTATTTAGGAGTTGGTGTTGCAAGTCTGTAAATATAACTTTAACTATGCTAAACGGGTTTATTTCTTGATTTTTTTTCCAGAAAGAAAAAAATAGTTAAATGATTTTATTTTCTTCTTTTGCTATGTGCTGATATGCATTTATATAGCATTACTATTGTATTGTATTTCTCACTCTTAATTGCATGGCTGTAATCTGTATAGCTGTGGGAAATGCTATTGATGTCTTTTTTTTTGCATAGACTGATTTAGAATATAGTTTATGGAATAGGTGACATTTTGTCTTGTCATTAACAGGATAGCAGTAAATGAACATGCTTTCATGATCTCTCACTTGAAAATAATTGACCGGAGCCATAGACAGAAGCTTCAGCTTAAAGCCTTGGATGTTGTTTTGTTTGGACCTCTCACCCGTTAGTAACTTTTTGGAGTTTTTTTCTTATCTCTTGATTGTAAGAATTCAACAGAGCATATTTTCCATGACACTTGATACTGTAGATAGGACAGCTTATATGTTTTGTGGATGTGCTGATGGATTGCTTGGCATGCATTGTGGAACTCTACAATGAATTAAAAAAGGTTATTTAGATACTGTGACCAGGACAAAGGTTCACTTCTGTGTGTAAGATCATGTAGAAATTTTAGTATAACCCCACTTGACAGATGGATGTTGGCTTTTGTGTCACAAGAATTGTCCTCTAAATATTTTTGACTGTTTAAATTACATTTATAGCTAAGATTACATTCAGTTCTTAATTACCTTGGACAGTGCAGCTGGGATGCTGAAATGAGAGGGGATGACCTTCCCCAAGAAGAAAAAAGGAGATGGTGAAGCAAATCCAATACCTACATCTTTTGTACATACTTGAGTTTAAGTGCAGTTAAATTTAATGCAGGAGTTCTACATCTGACCCATTTTACCATATGTAGCCGTGTCCATACCACATCACCAATGCTCTGCATGCTCTCCATGCTTGCTTGTACACAGTTACAGCTCTGCTCTGGTACTGTGCATGTCAGGTGTTCCTGAAATAGTCAGGCCAGATCTGAGCTGGGGATTTTTAGGGGAAAAAAAAAGCACTTTGTATTAGACCTTTAATGCTTGCAGCAACAGTTTTACAAAGGTGCAAGTGACTATAAAAGTTGTACTAACAAAGATGTGTTATGTGAATCTTGGATATGATAATTTGACAATCCAACTTTTACTTTTAAAAAGTGCTGCTGTTGCCATTTAAAAATGTACTTTATTCTTTCCAAGTGCATTTTTAACTCAGCATAGGATATTCGAGAGGGTGCAGACTGGGGAGAACTTGCTCAAATCTACTTACAGCTCCTAGTGGCCTGATAAAGTGCAATTTTGGAACTCTATTTTAACTCTAAATAAAGATACAGAGTATGTACTATTAAGGGGTTTAGTAAGTTTTTCTGAGTCTAATGAATGTTTTAGTGTAGATTAAGTAAACTGCATTAGAGCAGAGCTGCTTATGTTGTATGGAAAATGCTGTGCAATACATTCGAAAGGTAGTTGCTGGGGGTGGTTTGAGGTAAATGAGCTAGAGTTCTGTTCAGCATCAGGTGCTGTCACCTTCTAGGCTGGGGAGAGGGTGGGAGGACCTTAGTCTGTTGTCTGTATCAATGAACTAGTTAATGATGGTGTTGTTCTCTGCACAGGTCCCCCTCACAACTGGATGAAGGATTTTGTATTAACAGTTTCTATAGTTATTGGTTTTGGAGGCTGCTGGTTTGCATATACACAGAACAGAACCTCAAGAGAACATATCACAAAAATGATGAAGGACTTAGAAAGTCTCCAAACAGCAGAGCAAAGTCTTCTTGACTTGCAGGAAAGGTATAAAACCTAAAAGAAAAAAAAAAAAAAAAAGTTGTCCTTTTGTTTTGAGGCTAAACACAAATGCAGATCCTTTAGAGTCTTTAGTTTTTTTGCATTAACTGCCTTTGGATTTTGTTAATCTTCCCTTTGCATGGAAATTGTGATTTCAGTGGTGCTGTCTTTTTGGGTAGAGATCGCTCCTGGATGTTTTAGCAGGCAATACAAACTTGTGGATAAAGGTAGAGAATAGAGGCTCAATCTTTTTTCCTTCAGATTTACAAGTATGTATTGTTATTTTCATATAATTACAGTTAATTTAAAATAGTTACATATATGACAATGAGAACATTTCTTCTCTTTTTAAGCTCTTAAGATTGAAACAGACCTGAACTGTTGAGTTTCTATTGCATATATAGCAGTGTGAGAGTTGATAGTCTGCGGTACACCTGTAACACAGTTGTCTACAGAGACTTGTATTTTGATACTACATTTTTAATGATGGTTCACTTAAAAGTTTGGGTATTTTGCCTGGCATGGATATCACGTCGTGTGATGTAATTGCTGCTGATTCATGAAGCTTGCAGAGTCTTTATTATCACAGAGTGGTTGAGGTTGGAAGAGACTTCTGGAGTTCATCTTGTCCGGCCTCTCCTGCTCAAGCAGGGATCATCTAGAACAGGTTGCTTAGGACCATGTGCAGGTGGCTTCTGAATAAGTCCAAGGATGGAGACTCTACCACCTCTCTGGGCAACCTGTGCCAGTGCTCTGTCACTCTCATGGTGAAAGTGTTTCCTGATGTTCAGATGGAACCTCATGTGCTTTGGTTTGTGCCCATTGCCTCTTGCCCTGTTGCTGGATGCATTTTGTTATCCTGAGGACTGCAACTTTTAACAAATATGATGTATATTTTCTCATATTTTTTGTTCAATTGTGAAGGCTTGAGAAGGCACAAGAAGAGAATAGAAATGTTGCTGTTGAAAAGCAAAATCTGGAACGCAAAATGATGGATGAGATCAGTGATGCAAAACGTGAAGCTCATCGCCTAAGGGAATTGAGAGAGGGAGCTGAATGTGAGCTCAGCAGGCTCAAATACGCAGAGGAAGAGTTAGTACAGGTATCTGCCAGCTGTTTATAATTTTAGTGTGGACTTTAAATCAGTCCTGCTTTTATTAGATCCTCAACAGTCTTCAAAGCAGCATTCCCCTAGAATCTAGCAACATGCTAGATTTGAATGGAAAAATTCTAAGAGTACTTAATGATTGTCTGTCAATCGTGCCATTATCTAATAAAATAATCCTGAAACTATTAGAAGCTGTAAACTTTGTAAATTAGCTTATCATAATATTTTGGGATTCACTGAACAAAAATATATACAAAAGCTTTTTTAATCTTGTTATTAGAAGAGAGAGTAGCTTTGTCTCATCTGAACAGCAAGAAATTTAGATTTATTGTACTAAAATAAATTATCATCTTACAAAAATATTTAAACTTCGAATTAGGAACTGTATATCACTGGAAAAAACATGGAAGGTCATATGCTAGATTTCAGAGATGCCAGATCTGCCTACCTAACAACAATTGGCGCACACCAAAACTCTGTCAAGCTTTGGTATGTTGCTGTGGGATATAAAGGTGCTAATAATTCACCTGTCAGTTCTAATGATACTTTTGGTGACACTTTTATCTCTTCTTGATTGCTAGGTTCGTATGGCTTTAAAAAAGGCTGAAAAGGAATTTGAGTTGAGAAGTAATTGGTCTGTTCCTGAAGCTTTGCAGAAGTGGCTTCAGTTAACACATGAAGTTGAAGTACAATATTACAATATCAAAAGACAGCATGCAGAAATGCAATTAGCAATTGCTAAAGATGAGGTAATAAATTATTCTTCAGCTACTTAAAGGTTTTTCTGATCTGTTACTAGAGATATGAAATAGTAAACACAAAGCAGATAAGTATTTGTGCTTTTTTCTTCTCTGAATTGTTGTTTGCTACTTGTCACTATTGCTAATGTTTTGTCATCTGTTAAGTATGCTACTAGTTTTATGCATTTCACTTTACTTTGCTTTTTAGGCAGAAAAGATAAAAAAGAAGAGAAGCACTGTATTTGGAACATTACATGTTGCACACAGCTCCTCCCTGGATGAAGTGGACCATAAAATTCTTGAAGCAAAGTAAGAGGATTACCAGGACAGGTTGCATATTCTTTCATGATTATTTGTTCCCAGAACAAGGGCATTTTTGAGAGTTATGGAATTGAGTGTCTTAGTGGTTTTGCACTTTTGAAAAACAATTTAAAAAATACTAAAATGTGAATATTTCAATGGCTGTAATGGATCTGCTGGTATGCTGGAATGAATGTGTTGCTTTACTTTGTCAGTAAGAACAGTGTATGTAATTTTAATGTGGGCCTTTCTTCAGGAAAGCACTCTCTGAGCTGACAACGTGTCTGCGAGAGCGTCTTTATCGTTGGCAACAGATTGAGAAGATTTGCGGGTTTCAAATCGCACACAATTCTGGGCTACCAAGCTTGACCTCGTCTCTCTACTCTGATCACAGCTGGGTAGTTATGCCTCGAGTTTCCATTCCTCCCTACCCAATTGCAGGAGGAGTTGATGACTTAGATGAAGACACTCCTCCAATAGTTTCACAGTTTCATGGTAAGTGATGAGCTCAGTAAAGAGAAAGGGGAAAAATTGTGGGGACATGGGATTTTCAAGTCAGATAGGAGAAGAGTACTGAAATACAACAGGATTAGATCAAAGTCAAAAGGACCAAAATTCTATGTAACATTTCAGATACTAGATCTAGTGGGACTTACATAAATTGAAAACTGGGTTTTGCAATAAAGATAACATATTTTGTTTCAGTGGGAGAGTGATGCAAATTCAGCTAAGGTTTTGAAAGTGCCTATCGACCTTGGATTGCTACTTAGATAAAAGTTTGTAATGAATAATGCTGAGTTTCTGTTAGCTCATTTATTCTTTCAGATGGAAAGAGTGAAGTTAGTCCAGGGTCCCTTGAGCTATGAGGAAGATCACACCCTTTGGGAGGCCCCATGCTACATGGCCATACGAACATTCTTTAGTGGTTGGAACAATCCCGTTGTTCAAGGGAAGCTTTCAGGCAGAATGTTTGTGTTTGGATACAGTGGGTTGTTTGAGTGTCCACCAGAGAGGCCGAGTTCTGGAGGGAGGGAATCCAACTTTGGTTAAACTATGATCAGAAGATATACTCTGGGGATTCAGACCACCCTTGTATCATGAGTCACTGTGTCAGAACAAGAGCCTGTTTCATGGAGCTTGTGATTAACTGGACTCTAGAGGCAAATAGAAAAGATGAGCTCCCATGTAGCTATTCAAACAAGCTGTTCTAAGCTAAGGAATGAGTAGGAAGGAAAACTGTCATGTGAGTACATTTTTCTTCCAGGGCTGGGATTCTCAGAAGAAATTCAAACTGTATTTTAAAATACCATAAGGTCGCCACTTTGCTGGCTTCACTTACTGTGCCTTGGGCACTTGTTTTTCTTCTAAATGTACCAACCTTTTTTTCTGCAGACCACATTGAAAAGTTCATTAATCCTTTTGCAACACTACTTACTGCAAGTTCTGATCGCTTTTAAGGAATGCTGTTTCTCTAGTTCTCTTCAGTGCAAAGACCTTGACTTAAACCCTAGCAACAAATTTATTGGAGACCCAATAAAATACGTATGCCTAGAGTTAAGCTTCCAATTCTGTACAGAGAAACCTGTGGTCTGATTTCAAAATTAAGAGCTCCATTTATTGTCATGATTTTCCAGAGGGTCTACAATGACAACACTTTGGATATGTGTAAAAGACTTCAGACTTGTGGCTTTTTTAGCCACTCTTTTCATTTAGCTCTTTCTTAGAAGTGAAACCAGAAAAGAGAGTGCAGTTGATTCAAAGGAACTACAATTAGAAAAGGACTGTACTGTTTGTAGGAGCATACTTAGCTGAAACTTTACTGTATGCTTTTGCAATTATGGTTTAATTTTTCTTTTGCTAAAGGTCAGTTCATTTGCAAGTACTTCTTTCTTAGTGATGAAAGTAACCTGAATCTTAGTAACACTACAAAAACTTTTTTTTTTTTCCTTTTTTTTTTTTCCCTGAATTTTGGTAAGGCACAAGAACCTGATGTTGTCAAAGTTATCACATGAATGAAGTAGCTTGTCCTTAGTTTACTAGCTTTTAAAATTTCTATTCAGTAAATAAAACATGGGAACATTTGGGAGTGGGGAAGGAGAGGAAAAATATGCTAAATAATCTGTTGTTGAAACTAGTGTTGACGAGTCAAATTATTGTAGGTTAGTTCAGTAACTGCCGAATTATTCCCATACTTTAGACAAAAATAACAAATGCACATGAGGAAAGACAGAAGCAAAATGACTTGTCTTGGTCATGAGGCTTCAGGCAAAATGCGGTGTGCAGGAGGTCACTTAAGAATGGGGCTATTTCAGTCACTGGATCTGAAATGGAATGGGCTATTACCTTGCCCCAACACCCTTTGGACTCATAAGATTGACCAAATTTGAAGTCTGTTGGACAGGCTTCTTTGTGCCAGAGCAATTGTTGATAAGCTAATATGGTGTCAAGTAATAGAGCTGTTGGATCAATCTCAAGCTGAAGAACAAAAATGGATTAAGAAATAGTGTCTGACACTGAAAAAAGTCCTTACATCAGGAAGGTGATAGTGAAACTTCTGCTTTTCCATTGACTGATTAGGATTCAGCTGGTTCCTTGATTAGTGAGTTTCATTTGCACTGGGAAATTCTAAATAGTAAATTGTCATCACTGAATTCTTCATATTCCTCTGTATATACACCTACAAAGAATCAAAATGTCAGTTCTCTCAAAATTCAGTGGTGGTACAATCTTGGTTTTTGGTTTTTTTGTTTGTTTTTTGTTTGTTCTTTTGTGGTGTGGTGGTTTTTTTGTTGTTGTTTTTGTTTTGTTTTGTTTTCTTTGGGTTCTTTTTTTTTTTTTTTTTTTTTAAATACGAGCAAGCAGGATGGCATCTGATTTACCCGGACCCGTAGCACAGATTTCCTAGATTTCCTAAAAAGATTCTTATTCTCTTATCTCAGTTCACATTTGCTCTTTGAAGAATTTTTTTTTGTAATGACACAAGATGATTTTTGAGCTCCCAACATGCTTTTAAGGTCAGTAGGGAATTCGTCAAAAGTAAAACTAGAAGTTTGAGTTACATGACAGCTCTCATGGTGAGACTCACAAATCTTTCTTTCCTGCTCAGGAGTGGAAATAAATGTATGTATTGGCAAATGTGCACTTGCTGTTTTGTGAAAGTTGTGATTTGCTGTACTAAAAGAGAGTGGACAACTTGTCCTTTTCTGAGATACCAGGAAGGGAAACTGTAACTTACATGATGATAAACTGGCATTGCAGAAAAGAAAATGTGTTTTGTCAGGCTAGACATCCTTGTCTACAAAAATAATTGAAGGGATTTTTAGCATTTTATGTTTGTAAAACAATTTTGAATGCCAGTAAGGG
>WEKY01042833.1:0-105492 GCA_013390045.1 Picathartes gymnocephalus
CTGGTGTAGTGGAAGCTGTCCCTAAGGGGTGGGACCGGATCTTTTACTAGACCTCTAAGTTCCCTTCCAACCCAAACCATTCTGTGGTTCCCTGATTTACATTGAGCCCAGAGCATGAGGGGATCCCTGAGCTGTGCTACCCCATGGGACACTGAAGGGTGGCTCCTGTAGCAGAGGAGCCTCACCCCTGTGGTTGCATCTCTGTCACTGACCACGGCTTTGAACTCAAAGAAGACTGGTCAAAGGTTGGACTTCGTGATTCTGGAGGGCTTTTCCAGCCTTAATGATTCTGTGATTCTAAACGAAAGATCAAAATTGCCTGCAGTCCATCTATCCTTGAGGTTAAGAAGTTAATCTCTTCTCATTCCTGTCCTTGGTCTCTCTTCTGCTTCTAAGGCAGTTCCTGGAAGTAGAGACTTCCTCATGAGGTGGCCATGGGGGCTTAGCACAAGCTCTTTCTGCCTGCAACATCTCGGGTAGCTGTTGATTCCTTTTGCAGTAATTCACCAGTGCCAAAATATGAGAGATGTGGTCGTCTCACTCTTCTGAGCAAAGCTGAATGTGTATGTTCAGATTTATAAGGTAACTTTGCCAGAAAACTGTTTTGCTTTTTCCTGTGGCACCTGACTGCTGAAAGGATTGGCAATAAAGAGAATTTTTATGACCCTAATGGTTGTCATAAATCATTGGGATTATCCTTTTTATGTTCCAGTCATAAATTACCTCGTGCTCTATTTTCCTAACGTACCAGATTAGCAGGGGAATTCCTCACAAACATGAGAGTGAGGTTATGTAGGTAAGTGAGATTTGGTAGCTAAAATCAGCAATGAAACACACTGAGACCAAAAGTCTAATGAGACAAAGACTGTTAATGCTGAGACTTGGGAGAGATCCCTATTCTGCCTTCCTACTTGCCATTTCCCAGAACATGAAATAAGATACATGAGATATTACAGTTCCTTGAAACAAAAAGGAATAGAAGCCCAAAACATTTCTTGTAATCATGTATACAGCTAAGAAAAACTGAGGCTCTTCTGTGTTCATAGTATTTGACTTGCATCTCATATCTTCTGGTTCATTTATCATGTTGAGTTTCTGGGTTAAATTCTGCTTAAAGTTAACATTGGTATTCTGGACTGATAATTCTGCTTTCAACTAGAAGGGATTTTGTGCTGTCAGGGTGGATCAAAGTGTAAGATTTCTTGGCCACAGGAGAAAGTTAATGTTGGAGGTTCTCTGTCTTAGAAGTCAAAATGAAGCCTCATTCAGGAGTAGAGTTTCTGGGATTATGCAATATAAATACAATTTCGTTAAGGAGAAGGAAAACTACTTACTGAAGACATAAATTACTAATAATTTTTCAGTTTATCACATAGTTTAAAGTCAAATGCTGCAATGCAAACTCTGTACGCACCAAAACTTCTCCAAGCAGTTTTTTGGTGCGGAGGTTCTTTGCTTGTTCCTGGTGAATTCTAAATTAGGTAGCATATGTTACCCCTGAATTTCTGCCCTATGCTTGCAGAAAGCAGATGTTTGAGGAATTTGGAATCACTCAGAGGGAACACTGAAAATGGAAAAATCACATTATGGCAGGGCCAGGGGAACTCAGTGCTGTGTCTCTGAGGAAGAGGTGAATCTGAAACAGCTCTTGTGTGGTTTGGTATAACCAAATCCTGTTCTGGGAGACCAACCCTTTCTGTGGAAAACTAATCAAGACAAAAGAAAAATTAAAATTTTGAGTCAGATTCCCAGGGTATTGATATCTTTAGTGCTGCCAGCCTGCACTAGAACAGGTGCTCTGTAGGTTGGCTGGATTTGAGCAAAGGGTTCAGTCCTGTTAGCAATTCCTCAAACCAAGCAATATTCCGGGTGCCCCAAAACCCCCCAAAATGTGTTTTTTTCTGCTGCATTCCATAACTGCAGCTCGTTTCCTTGTGCTAATTCACATTACATGTTACAACGCGTTAAGGCTGTCCTGGCTGAGCAGCTCAGCCCAGGCCGTGGCAGCCAGCGAGGCTCTGCTGCCGGGGGTTGCTTTAGGGTGTGAATGCGGTGTGAGGTGGCATTCGGGACTGGCTGGGACAGGCACACTCGTGTGTTTGGAGCGCAACCCAGCTGTGAAGTCACTGCCTGACAGGCTGTGCTGAGAGCCAGGGGGCGTGACAGGAGGGAAAAACACTGCAGACCTGGGGTCTACTGCAAGAGTGCCTACATCACTTTGTGCCCTGGAAATTATTACCCACCTCCTCACTTACTGTTGTCAATGTTCAACTTCTCTGGAGACGTAGAAACCTTATTTTCATTGTGGAGGTGATCCACGTCAGGGCAGGTGCTGCCTGAAGGAAGGGCACAAGATAAGGGAAATGAGGGGTTTTGTTGTTGGCTTGTTTGGTTTCGGCTGTGTTTGTTGTGGTGGTTCGGGTAGTTCGGGTTTCTTTTCAAGGAAGTGTCTCCAAATTAGTGTTCTGAATCTGAAACACGAGAGTGACACGGCAGAAAAATATGCCAGTTTTGAAACATTTTTCTAACACAGAAGCTGCTGCCCTGAGCTGGGACTGTGAGAGAAAGCAAGCCACCCACATTCACTGGAGGGGCAGTGTGGGTGTGCAGCACAGTGATTAAATTAAAGGCTGATCAGTTCTGTATGGTATCTGCTAAATGAACCCCTGAAACTGCGTTTCTCTGCGGTTCAGCCTCCACATCTTCCACTACAAGGGCACAGGTGCTGCAGTACTCAGCATAAACCAAGCATGTTAATGCTTCCAGGAATACTCACTTTCTCCCGGAGCAAAATTTGCAAGCAGAAACTCCTTGTATGGACTTTCTGGGCTGTGAATCATGCGATAAAAATAGGGACAAAATGCAATAAAACAGCAGTGTGCTCCAGGCAGGGACTGCTGCTTGTGACTGGCTGTGGAACAGTTTGCACAGGGTGATAAAGAAATAAAAAAGGCTGTTATGTGTGTCAAAGGCAATGGCCAAGTCAAGGCAAAAATCTTATGGCTCTGTGGAGAGATCTGGAGTTGCAGGGAAAAGGGAAAGGAGAAAGTCAGGCACTCTCCAGGACACTTCTCTGTTGTAACTTTGTGCTGTGTTTGCTGAGAGTTAAAATCTACTTTGACAGTTTGATTTGCCCCATGGCACCCCAAAAAGCCCATCCAGAACAGAGAGAAGCAAGCAGCAGATCTTACCCTCGTCCGTACCTGTGCTTACAGAGCCTGAGCTGACAGAGCCTGGGACCCCTTGCACAGACAGGCAGTGCCAGACTGGGGGGCAGATCTCAAATCCCGTCTGTTCACATCACTGCTGCAGTACCTGGAGGGACAGGGTGACTGCCCAGGTACTTGTAAGCAGGTTCCTGGGAAATTTTTGGGAGTGAGATTGGTTTTTTCCATGTTTTCCAACTGCAGTCCTGCAGTTACCACACAGCCACACGGACTTGTCTTTTTGCGTTGTTCTGTGACACTGCTCACTCATCCTTCAGAAGTGAAAGCGAAAATCCAACTGCTTATGAAATCTGGTTGCATTTTAAAGATGGGAGGAGCCAGTAGAGCCTTTTTCTCCGAGATCCCATTGACTTCTGCACTTCCTTGGGAAGAGGAGCTGAATGGATTGGGATTTGGAAAGGCTGCGCAGGCACTTGGAGAAGGGAAATAGAAGAGGCATGAAGGCTTCCTTGGACACAGACAGCTTCTGAGGTACTCACACTGTCTCCTTCTTTACAGGGTCCTGTCTTCCAGCCAGTCTGTCCTCTTACCAATTCTTGCTTTCTTGTTTTTAAGTAGACATTCAGAAACAGGCACTGAAATTATCAGTGTTTCCTCCATAGGGAAGAATGTGTGTTACTGGTGCTGCTGATCTTTGTAACTGAGTAACACCACGTGTGCAGCCCAGACTGGCAACTTCCAGAGGGCTCTGTGTAAATTCACACTGATTGTGTGAACGCAGAAGCCCAACAGCTTCCTCAGAAAAGTGTGAGTGACTACAGAAATAATAGAATAAATGCATTAACAGCATTTTCATGTTCATGTAATTCCTGAATGATTTTTCCCATATCCATTAACCCTTTTTTTCCCCCTCATAACTCCCTAGCATGTCTTGCTAGTATCTTCTTTCCCAAAAGTGCCATCCTGTCATGTTTGCAAGTAAGGGGGAATTTGTCAGAATTTGCAAGAGAAATCCCTGCAGCTGTGTTCCTTTCCAAGGAGAAGGGGCCACCCAAGCTTGAGCTGATTGTGCATTTCCCCAGGTCCAGCCTGATTAATGAATAATCCAAACTGGTGGTTCTGGGTTCAGAATGAAACAAAACAGAACCAAAACACAAAGCATTAATAACTAAGTACAGTGGTTTTAAAATGGAAGAAGTTAAACCACTGAAAAATTTCATTCTACTTAATGTCCTGCAGGCAGAAACCAAAATGTTAGTAATGTTTTCTCTTGGTTGGCTGTGGAAAATTTTTTTCAGAGCAGATGGAGGAAAGTCAGTGTGCTTCATACTCAGGATTTTTTGCAGAGATTTCTCAACCACAGCTCGACCACAATGTCCTACTGGTTCCTCTCTCTGCAATGCCTTGTTGGAGCTGTGGAAACAAGCTGCACTCATACACTCACTCAGGAAAAAGCTGCTTTATCTCCTCACATGATTTTGTTTTATTTGTTTTTATTGCAAAGGCTTGTTGAGAGTGGTATACAGCAGGCCAGTAAGGGAAAAGGGATAAAGAAAGTGATACCAAAATTATCTTGTGTAAATACTTCTCCTTTTCTGGGAAAGAACTTAGAGTAGGAAATCAAATCTGTAGGATCTTCTGAAGTTCCTTGGGTTTTATTCTGTTGCTGGCTTTCTTCCTTCAGTAGAATTATTTTCTCCATACTGATTGCAACTTAAGCCTGTTCCATGGGACCCTTAGGGTGACAGATAAATCTTTTCGAGATTCTGGTGTCTTGTTCCACAGACTAAAATGCTCCTAAAGCTATAGAGCCCAGGGTGTATGGTTGGAAGAGGGAAAAGGGGTGAGAAAATGCAGTATTTACAGCTGGAAAACAGCACTGGATTTTTTGTGTCCATGACTGTGCTTAATGGTTGGTTGGACGGGGGAGGACATTGAAACCCTGGGGCAGCAGCTCTGCTCTGCTGGCTCCTGGGGGAGGTTTTGGGGGGACTCTGGTCACTTTGGGGGTCCCCACTGAAGCCGTGCCAGAGGCAGAAAGCCTGAGGACACACACTGGAAAGGCAGTGAACTGGTTTAACCTGTGCTGGAGTAGGAGGAAACACGTGTCAGGATATTCCAAGTCATTAGATTTTCTCTTTGAGAGAGAACCTTTGTTCTGCTGGAAGTGGTGCCAATGCATTGGAGACTGAATTTCCTTCTTGTCTTGGCAAACACTGGAGTTATTTATTGTCTTGTGTTTGTTATGATGGAGAAAAGGGAGAAGGAAAAGGCTGAGAGTTTCAGGTAGCGATGTTTCCTCAAACAGATCCTTTTGAAAACAAAACCAAAGGACCTTGTTAGGGCTCTACAAATTTCCTATCAAATCCAATTTCTCCTGCTGGTGATCTCAGGTGGGCTGGTTTGTGTGTCAGGTCTGACCTGGGGGAAGCTGGGTGTGAATGGCTGGTGTTTGCTGAAGGAACTCCAGCTCTTCCTGTTTGCTCCTTTATTCACCTACTGCTTGTTCTGCTTTTAGGGTCTGGCTTTGCTCTGCAGACAAGTCCAGTAGCTCTGAAAAGTGAAAATTTGTATTACTTCGAAAAAGAAAGGGAAGCAGGGGGAAGAACTGGATGAAAAGTATTTTCTGTCCAAACAATGTGTTTCACTTTAGATTTGAGTGTTTTATTGGCATAAGTTTAAAACTGGTGGCCGGAGGTGGCCAAGACAGCTGGAGAGTCTCCAGATTTTAAGACAGATCAGTGGGAGGAAACAAAGTTTTAGTAGATGGAGTTCTGGCTTTTGAAACTAAAGAGAAGAGGTGGAGTAGGAGGGAATGTCACTAGAGAGATGAGGAGGGGAGATGTCCTTTGAGCACAATGAGGAGAGGGGCAAGAAGACCACACGAGAGAGTGTTAAAACCGCAGGAGCCAAACTCCCAGTGACTTCAGCAACTTTATTGAGAAACAGTCTGGGCACACGCTGCCGCTCCTCAACTGCTGAAGAGCTGATGGAGTCCGGTGTTGAGCGTCCGCTGTGGTGGGAGCTGGATCCAGGTCTTCTCCTCTGGGGGGGGAGTTTCCTCGAGGTCCGAAGTCCAAAGCGGTCTGATGTCTGACGAGGCGAGATGACCCCGAGCGGTGCTCGGGTTCACTCTTTTATGCGGTTCTAGGAGCGTCTGATTGGTGGGGATTTCAATCCCCTCCTTTGCATGACAATAGCACCTGCTTATTGGTGCATGCCAGCACCCGGCTCCTGGTTGGCCCTGGGGAAGTCCAGCATTTGCATGTTGAGGTGATGTCATCTAGTTCCAGAAGGCTCGATGGTCGAGGGGCTCGGCACCATTTTGAAGTCTAGGTGGGGGAGCGGCGGTGGCATACCCGACAGGAACTTAGGGGTTTAAACATAACTGTTTAGTCAAAAGAGGGTCTCTTTAACAGGAGTACAAACAGGAGTTTTAACATGCACAACAGGTGAGACAGTAACACAGGTAAACCTAAACCTCCTTAAGAGGTGTACAAACAGTCGTTTTTAACAGGTAACACAGATAATGGTATTAACTTATTTCGCACAAGAGGACCAGATGAATGAGGATGGAAGATACTGACCTCAGGCTGAGAACTACTGGGGAAAAACCAAATCTTAACCTCTGGGCAGATTAACTCTGCCAGATGTGCTGCAGCTGTTCTGTGCAGCAGAGATGCCCTGGGGTATAAATCCTTTGGAGGGATTGAAAAGACAAGAACAGGTGGCACTTAGGGACATGATCTAAGTGGTGGATTTGGCAGTGCTGTGTTAACAGCTGGACTTGATGGTCTTGAGGGTCTTTTCCAAATTTATGATTCTATGATTCCAAATTTGATGTCAATCCCTTGGAACTCTGCTCATCTGCAGTGTAGGAGGGACAGACATTGTTAACTGTGCTTTGCAAGTTATGGGATTAAATAATGTGTGAAATATGAACGATCAGGAAAAAAACATAATTAAAAAGACAGGATCAATTTTTCGATGTATGAGAAGAGATTGTTGTTGATACTTGGTGGGGCAGGGGAAATCCTTGCAGGACTGTCCAGATGAGCAAGAGCTCTGTGCAGAAAGTGCCAACAGATCCCTCATGTGCTGGTGGAAGAGGATGGGTCACTCCTTGGAGGGTTCATGTGGAGCAGTGCCAGGAGCCTGGCTCTGCCCAGCATTCCCTGGATTTGCATCCTGCACAGGGCTGTCGAGAGCCTGAGGTGTCCCAGGTTTTATTGCCCAGGAAATTTTGCACCTGGTATCAAGACCTGGGTCTGCACCTGCCGGCAGCCAGAACGGGCGTGTCCCGCGGGTTGTGTTTCTGCTGGATCACCCGTTTCTGGGAAATGCGGTGGAACTCTCAGCAGATCTAGATCAGCATGGACCATGAGAGATAAGCATTTATTAGCTTCTGAATGTGTAATTAGTGTATAACTAATTTGGAAATTTCCCCAAGGTACTTCTTAGGTAGTGACAGCAAAAAGTTGTTTTAATGAAAACTGTTGATGAAAAGCTCCCAGGAACAAAGCAGTTTGTGTTTTCCAGAGCTAGTGTGGTGAGGAAAGTTAGGCAAATTTGCTTTATTTTTTTTCTTATTTGGCAAGTATTTCACTAAAACACACATCACAAAGTCTTGACAGTTTTATTTAAATTATTGAAAATCAACTTCTGACTAAATTCAAGGATGTTTTGAAAAGAAATACCAAGTCTTTGTTTGTTTGTTGATTTGACATAACAGTTGTTTGCCATCAGATCTCCTAAATTAAAAGTAGAATTCGATTTGACAATAAATATTTGATCTTAGGCCAAGTGAAACATTCATTCAGCATAATCCATCTTCCTTAGTTAATATTTTGGTGTGTTTTGGAAGTGACAGCAAATCAAGCTGTTATTTGCTGCTCCTACTGAGGGCTGTGTGCACTCTGGGGGAGCCTGGAGGATCTGGGCACGGAGCCTCCTGCCCAGCAGGCTCAGGAGGGATTTTCCTCTCCCTGCAGAAGGACCTCGTGTCTCCTAGTGCTGTGCTTGAGCCACAGGGGGAAAGGGGTGCGAGTTTGGCCCTTGCAGAGTGCAGCAGCAGCCGAGCACTGAGAGGGCTCCTCTGCCTCGCTGCCATTGCAGCGACCTGGGCTGGAAGCAGCTGTCCAGCGCTTGGCCTGGGAGCTGTTTTCTTTTTGTCTGGACAAGGAGAACAGAGACACTGGGTGCTGAGCACTGCCTTTAATGTCCCAGCAGGGAGAAGACTGAGGGAGGAGCCGGCTGAGCCTGCCCTGGCTCTCTGGAGGATCTGGGAAAGCTCCAGTCCCGCTGCAGCTCAGCCCCCCTGGCAGCCCCATGGATGCTCGCCACCTCCTGCACTTGGGTTTCCTGCTCCTGGCTCTTGCTGCTTCCCATCCAAGTGAGTCTCAGTGTTTGACCTCGGTGCTTTTCCCTGCACTTCTGTAGCTCAAAACATCTGAATTCTTAGGAGAAAGTTCAGCTGTGCCTGGTTAAAACCAAGACCAGAAATGCTCTAAGGTGAGAAGAGGAAATTAAGGAGCTGAAGGTTGATTTGTTTGACCTGTCACAATCACCTCTCTTGGGAGGGGTGACTGTTTGGGTCTGTCTGATGTCAGATGAGGTCAGTCCTGTCCAAAGGACTGGCCCTTTCCCAGGAGAGTCTGAGGGAGGAAACCTGGGACACTGCACCCAGAGTGGGCAGTCTGGCAGCTCAGCTCTGAACTTCAGTGGCCTTGGGATCTGGCCGTGTGTTGGAGGGACAGCTGGTGGGACTGTGCCAAGGAGTTTGGGAAGGAAAGAGGACCCAACAGACGAGCCCAGCAAGGGCTACATCTTTCAACTCATTTCCCAAGCTGCCAGCTTCCCAGTTAAAAAAACCAGTGGAAGCAGTAGGGGAATTCTATCATGTTTCTACCCCAGAAATTATCCTGGGCACTGACCCCGATGCTGTATAAAATTTATCCATTGGCAGACAATGTCTCCTGAGCTGTGACTGATCTTGTCCACCAAAACCCATCCTGTTCAGTAACACTAAACATCCAGCCAGAAAACTGGTGTAAATTTTTTTTCTTTGGTTTTTTTCTCCTGATTTAGGTATTGCCATGTCCAGTGCAGACCCTGGTGAAGGGGCACAAGACTCTTCCTCTGGCAAAACAACTGTGACAGTCTACCTCTGTAAGAACTGTAAGAGCAGCATATGCCAAGCTGGACCATTCAGTTTTGAAAGCTTTGAAAAAATCGCTGAAACACAAAGCAAGATATTTTCAAATGAAAAGATTGAGTTGGTGACCAGGGAAAAACACATCAGAATGTGCCTTCAGCAAAGAAATTCTTCTCATGAAGGAATTTGTGGCATTGTCTGGGAGAAAGCCGGGGGAGTAGGATTCTCTTGTGGCATCCTGAATGCTGGAGGTATGCTGTGCTGGGAGCCTGGTTATTAAATGATGGAAAACATATTTCTGGGTAGGAAAGTGAACTGTTTTGTATTTGAGTAAATGTACTTGTCAAAAAGAGTTTCTTCTGTGAAAAAACATCATAAAGTAATTCACAAAGGTCAATTCAATTCTCTCATGTAGAACACTGCTTATAACTACGCTGGGAGATTTGGATAAGCACGTTACTCTGATTTATAAAGTTAGCATCTTTCCAGCTTCCTCACAAAAGTGCCAGAATCAGAGAGGCAAACACCCATCTGTACATGGAGCAAGTGGCTCCAGGAGGGCAAAACTTCCAGAGATGTAACTTAGTTGAGCTCCATCCAAGTGGGTGACATTTCTGTCTGTAGTTGGTTCTCTGAGAGCTGCTTTTATCACCTCTCTTGTTGGTCTTAGAGCATCCTTTATAATGTTCTTGCTGAGAGAGAAAACGAACAAAAGTAAATCTCAACCCTTGTATGCCTTTATTTATCCTAACAATTCCTCCTGTATTTAATTTCTGGCCACCATTAACCATTTCTCTCCTGTATTTATGCTCAGCACTGCAAAATATCTGCATGCTGTCACTACTGTGTGAAACTGTGGTGACACTAAAGCATCCACAGTGAAAGATGGAAATTGCTGTAGACAGGGATGCCTGTATCCCTTGAGAGGGGAAGGGGTGGATGTGTAGGTGAAGGTAGGAAGGAGTTTTCCAGATTCTCTTAGAAGAAGACTAAGTTATGTAACGGCACAGTGGGATGCAGGGTTGGTAGGAGATGCACTCCAGGGTCTTAGAGATTTACTCAGCTCCTGGACTTGCTTGTTCTTCTTCTTTGCTTCCTGTGGGTAAAAGGGAGCTGCAAATTTTTTGAATAGATTTATATTGCATAAAGGTAATGATAAGCTTTTTACAGATGTTTTGTTATTCTTAATTGCATGTGAAAACTTTCTTAGCTCCTTCAAACGTTTCCATTCTTGATTGCCAGAACAATTAATCAGCTTTAGTGAGAAGGAAATCTAATGACAATGGTCGATTTGAACTGCTAGGGAATGAAACATCTCCAGCTCGTAGCAGTCATAGCACTCTCCAGCGTTTTGTGCAACACGGTCCACTTTTTGAATCTATTAACCTCTTCAACATCTTTAGCCCTTCACTGAAAATCTTCTACATGATCCATATTTATAATCAAAAGTTTTTACCTTTCATCTTTCTCAGAAAATGGAAAAGGTAACATCACTACTGAGGAGAATATTTGCTGTGAAGCAGAGATAAATATCTGGATGCCCAACCCTACCCTGAAGTGCTACACTCAAAAGTCACATCCAAGGCACTCCACACGGGCAGCTGGCATTCCTGGTGAGGGAATTCTAGGTTAATCTCTTCTCATGTTTGTTTGCCTTTTGCTTTGAGAGGGGTTTGTCCAGATAGCTTGGTGTGAACAGAGTTTTACATGGGCAGGGAGATGTGCTGTGCATTCATACCTTGAACCCACACATGCTGCAGCCATCCAGTCTCAGAGACTTTGCCTTGGCAAATGGATGTGCCCAGGCCTGGACAGAGATGTCCACAGGCTCAGTTCCTGTAATTATATACTGAGAGACACAGGGATGCTGAGGGAAGGGGGCACAAGATGGGCGTGCAACAAGTTCCCAAGAATTCTCTGTATCTACAAGCGCTAAATGAGACTTTGCCTCCAGACTAAGAGGACATTTGTCAACTAAAGATGACATTTATATGTTCAAATTTCTTTCACGGTAGAAACCCCTTCCTTAGGTCATGGACAAAAAGGTTTTTAAAAACCAGTCAAAGTGGATTTCCTTATTTGAACACTTCATCAAGGATGGGTCTCACACCACTTGTTGTTGGTTATTTCAGATAAGATTGATATTCAAAGGTATCTGTTGTGGTGGGGTGACAAGAATTTGCTCAGAAAGTTGATAAAGTGAGCATTATGCCAGGTACTTTCTGTAAGTAAGCCAGAGGCTCTTTTTTCTGTTATTCATCAGTTCCTTCTCTCTTTATCAGACGGGGCCAGTTCCTTTGTGTGGTGCTTACGCGGCAGCTCATGGCTTGGCACTCCTTGCTTCACTTGGATACTCTGTTTTCTTCTACTCTGCAGGTAATCCTGAATTTCTCACCAGCAAAAAGAGCAGCATTGGCACCTTGCTGGCATTCCTGTTTGTTGGGGTTTGCACAGGATGGGCCACCATGTATTACTTGTTGCGGCTGCGGCGTGGCCAAGGTACAGTCTGACCAACTGTGTGTTCCCTGTGGGTGCCCCACCTGGAAATGGAAAATGATAAAGGGTTTTCCTCCTGGATCTCATCTCCATTGTGTTGTTTACGAAGTTCCTGATGATCTTCACTGGGCCCACAGCTGGAATGAGCTCCCCTCCCGTGGCTGCCTGACAGTGCCCACCCAGTGGCTTTGTTATGAAAAATAAGCACAGAAGGGATTTCCTCACTGCTTCCTCCTGAAAGGAGGGGGAAGTGCTGGCAGGGCCAAGCAATCACAAGGCTCAGCCTTCCCTCCATGGGATCCTGTTCCTTGGAGCAGTCCCAGACTGCAGCATTGCCGTGCAGCTTCCCTGGCAGAGTCGTGTCCCAGGCAGGACACGGATGGACACCCAGGGATGGGCTGACGGGGCCTTCAGGAGAGTGGTTCCCTCTCCCAGCCCTGCCCACTACAGAGCCTGCTTTAATTTAAGAACGAACATTTCCCTACGTGCATCCAAGAGGGAAGTTTGTTTTGCAAACCAATCTGCATGGAGAGAGGTGGGATGGGCTCTGTGGAGACCCCAACAGACACCCCTTGACCCCGCCTATGGCCTTTCCCCTCTGCCCTGTGTCCGGCTTGGCTCCAGTGATTTTGGCACCTTGTGTATGCCTGAGGCTGAGAATTCTGTCAGTTCCTGAACTAGTCCATCCCCTAGAAACTGATGCTGGTTGTTTCTTTCTGAGAGTCAAAGGATTAAATTTCCAAGTCTGAATTTGTCTCAGGAGGAGTTGCACAAGTGCTTGCAAAGCCCAGCAGAGGCAGCACAAACCCACTCTCGCTGCAGTTGTTACATCCATAGATTAATGCAGATATTGGTGTCAGGGGTAAAAAAACTTACCCGTGAGGACTGCCCTGAGGTGCTGCCCTGGGGTGCAACATCCAGTGATGTCTCAGGTCTGTGCTAGAGCCCCTCTAGGGCAGAGGCTGGTGGGTCACAGCACCAGGGCAGGGTCTCAGCAGAGCCTTGAACCCACGCTCATGGCCATGAATCTGCTCCCCTTGCAGGGCAAGAGGTGGCCCAGTAGCAGATGGGAGAGGGGAGGTGCCTGGAGGACTTCACACTCCAGGTTTCTAAGTCTAAATACTGGTATTTTGTTTATAATTCTCACTGGAATCTACTGCTTTCTTTGGTGGCCTCACAGATATTTTTCCTTCATTTCTGCAGCTTCTAGGCAAGACAGACAGGCTCTTGACAGAGAAAACCTCACACATCTTTGATAACCATCTACAAAGGAGAAAACCTCTCTGCCAGCAGCATCTTCCTCTCTCTCATGATATACAGCACCCAGCTGAACACAGACTGATTTTCCATGAGAACTCCTGCTCTTGTATTCACAGATAGTCCTGTTTTCACAAGGGCACCTTCACTGCACCCACACCTTCCCCGAGCACTGCGACTCTTGTCCAGCTCCAGGCCTTTGTGAGCAGCCCCAGGAGCCCCCATCCTCTCCTGGTGCTTGGCTGCAGACAGCACCACCCCAGGGTGTGTTATGTCATAACTCAAGAAATCAAAACGAAGGTTGCCTGTAAAAAGTCCAGACTGTGAATGATCTAAGAAATAGGAGAAAAATACTTTTTTCCTCTTTATGTAGCACCTTATTACAATTGTACTTCCATTGTTTTTCCCCACAACAAAACTGCTGGAAGCTTTTGACAGACTAGAGCTGTGCAAAAGGAATGAGGAAGATTTTCTTTGAAAATTGTGTTGTATTAACTTGAGGTATTCAGGTATAATGATGTGCACAGTTAATTTCTACTCTGTAACAGCAGCTGGGGTCAGAAAGCTGGGCATGTTTGGAGAGGAAAAGTTATATGGGCACCTCAGTGAGGTCAGTCAGGAGCCACAAGTCACAGACAGATCTTTATGTCTCACTCAAACACTCTTTCCTTCACATCTCTTCTTCCTACGCGTGATTCTGCAGATTGTGGTATTTGGGGACATCCCTACCAACTGTTCCACTTTGCCCCTTTGGAGCAGTGTTGTGCTGGTGCACACCAAAGCTGCCACGTCTCAGGAGAGGCAGTGAGAACTTGCTTTAAAAATCTTGCTGTTTGTCCTCAGCAGATGCATTTTGCTTTTTAATACACACATAGAGGCAAATATTTTTAATCATTGCATCATGGAATGGTTTGTGTTGGAAGGGATCTTAAAGATCATCTTATTTTATCTTGTGGAATAAAAAAATGATGAATGATAATAGGAGGTGTGACTCATCAAAAGCCATAATTTGATAGTTGTTATTTCATTTGAGATGTCATAATAATCACAATAAAACTTCATTTTAAACACTGGCTGTTCATTGTGCGGTGGTGCATCCCCCGTTTTGCAGGGGGACGATCTGAGAAACGCTGGTTGAGACCTCGGCCTTGATGAGCAGCTCAGCTGCTCTGGAAATTGCTGTATCTCCTGCACGGGGTGCTGTGTGCTGGGCTCCATCGCCCCGGGGTTCCGTGACTCCTGTCACTGTCACGTTGCCCGGGGCTTGCGTGACTCCTGCCAGTGTCACAGCCCTCCGTGCCTGCTGTCACAGGGGAGTGGCACTGCTGCTTGCTCCCTTATCTGCGTGCCAGAGGGTATCTGGTGCCACGCTCGCAGAGATGACAGCAGGCACGGGGATCCTGTTGGTTTCTTTATGAAGTGATTGACATGAAGATTGCCCTGTCAGACGTGATTTTGTGCCATAAGAGCAAGCTGGTTTTCCAGGAGGAATCCCAGGTTGTTTCAGAGGGCAGGGAAGGGTGCACTGGGTGGTGGATCCGCTCGGGGTGAGCTGAGCAGCTCCGGGCAGCCAGCAGCAGCTCGGGAGATGTCTGCTCCCAGCGGCTGCTTTCAGTCCCTGTGAATCTGCAGCAATCCCGACTGGTTGGGACTGGCACAGGCTTGTTTGGAACAGAAGCTCCTGTTAAATAGAAGTCTCTGTTATAAAGACTGTGCTGAGAGCCAGGGTGGAAGGGAGCAGCTCGGTGAGAGGGTGAGGAGGAAATATTGCTGCTCTCAGATGCAGCTGCAGTTCATGGCAGCCCAGGGCTGGGACTGCTGCTTGTGACTGGCTGGGGGACAGTTTGCACAGGGTGATAAAGAAATAAAAAAGGCTGTTCTGTGTGTCAAAGGCAATGGCCAAGTCAAGGCAAAAATCTTATGGCTCTGTGGAGAGATCTGGAGTTGCAGGGAAAAGGGAAAGGAGAGAGTCAGGCACTCTCCAGGACACTTCTCTGTTGTAACCTTGTGCTGTATTTGCTGAGAGTTAAAATCTACTTTGACAGTTTGATTTGCCCCATGGCACCCCAAAAAGCCCATCCAGAACAGAGAGAAGCAAGCAGCAGATCTTACCCTCGTCCGTACCTGAGCTTACAGAGCCTGAGCTGACAGAGCCTGGGACCCCTTGCACGGCCAGGCAGTGCCAGACTGGGGGGCAGATCTCAAATCCCGTCTGTTCACATCACTGCTGCAGTACCTGGAGGGACAGGGTGACTGCCCAGGTACTTGTAAGCAGGTTCCTGGGAAGTTTTTGGGAATGTGAGTGGTTTTTTCCATGTTTTCCCACTGCTGTGTACCACACATCGGCATGGAGGTGCCTGGTGTCCACTGTTCAGTGACATTGCTGACTTGCACTCTGAAGGTGAAAGTGAAAGTCCAATTACAGGTAATTATATTTTAAAGAAGGGAGGAGCCCATATCTTGTTTATCTTCCAGGATCGAAATGACTTTCTCATCTCCTTGTCAGGGCCCTGGAAGAGGAGCTGAACGAGCTGGGGGCTGGAAAGGCTGCACAGGCACTGGGAGAAGGGAATGGAAGAGGCCTGAAGGCTTCCTTGGACACAGAAAACGTGTGAGATACTCACACTGTATTCTTTAGGTGCTCCTGTCTTAGACTCAATCTCTTAAAAATTGTTGCTCTTTGTACTTGTTAAGTAGACATGTAGAATAGGATTGGCTTTCTTGGTTGCAATTTTAATTTTCACTTTGAGAGAGTACTTTGCTGTGGTGGAAAAGGCTTTGTTGTCTTGGTAAACTTTGGAACTATTTATTGGCTTTGCAATGAAGTTAAGGGAGAAGGGAAAGCCTGATTGTTTCAGGTAGCGATGTTTCCTCAAAGAGATCCTTTTAGCAACAAGATCAAAAGATCTTGTTAGGGCTCTACAGATTTCCTGTCAAATCCTCTTTCTCCTGCTGGTGATCTCAGGTGGGCTGGTTTGTGTGTCAGGTCTGACCTGGGGGAAGCTGGGTGTGAATGGCTGGTGTTTGCTGAAGGAACTCCAACTCCTCCTGCTTGGGAATTACTCACATTGTCATTGCCAAGATGCAGATCAAACCTGCTGGTTTGTCTACAGGGCTTGTGTAATATTTGAGGGTTTTCCTGAAGTAATGGAGCATCTCTCATCTCCTTGCTCCTTACAAAACCAAGAGTTTTGCATCTGCAGCTACCAATCTATGCCCCTGGGAGCCCTGAAAATCTGATTGTACCCTGCATTTCCAGGGAGGCCACGGCTGGGGGACAACTGCCTGACTTGTGAAGAGCAAATTTGAGCCTCCCTTTTCTCAGCTGTCCTCAAAGGAGAGGTAGGTGCTCCCCATAGACAACTTTCTACTGCTGCCCTGGGGGCTGGGGGTTGCTCAGCAGCAGGAAACCAGAGGTGGTTTAAGTGTGAAGAAACCCAAGATGCCCCTCCCAGAGAAATGTGTCTTCCCACTCTATCACAATCATTGTGATACAAAGGCAAAAGCAAAACTCTGCTGACTTCTTTCAGCAGACAGCTCATGTAGCTGGCAGGCAACAGCCCAACCTGGGGTTTACCTCAGCCCTTTAACTCGTTGGTCAGATTGAGGGAGCAGCTAAAAAGACCTTTGAAAATGCTGTGGATGTCGTGTCTCCCAACTGCATCCCTCTTTCTTCTGCTGCTCCCGTGCTTCCCTGCCCAGGATGGTACGTACAACATTGGTGCTCTTACACTGCTTGCATTCCAATATTTTCTTTACTTTTTTTCCCAGCCTTTTCTATGTTTGTCCTAGACATGCAACGCTCTCTATTTAATTTTTCTGCCCTTGTTTCTGATGTAGCTTCTTTTAGGTGTTTCCCATTTGATCTCTCTGTTCCTCGCTGTGCATTGCACAAGCACTCCTTGTTCAGTTTCTTTGGATATTGGGGTCATTGGAGAATTCCAAGGGTCTCATTCTACATTTGTATGCCTTTCTTTCTTAGAATAGATTGGACTTACACCTTCTGCAGCCCTCTTCCTGTATTGAATCTGACAGTCTGTATTATCCAGTTTCCTGATGTTATTAAATGCCCCTTTAAAAAGACAAGTGTATTTTCTTCCATTTTCTGCCACTTTTTCTTACTTTTGCGTTCCCGATTTAGATCTGATACCAGCTGCAATTATCAGGCTGAGTTTAGTGAAGTTTTTATTTTGAGAACTAATAGGATCATCCCGGGAATCTACAGAGAGTACTAAAATTTCTGTGTGAGGGACAGCAGCCACTTTTTTTGCCAAGGCCTCTGAAGCTTGGGAAGGTGCTGAGTTGCTCAGGTCCATGGGCATGAAAGGCACTAGAGGTGCCAGGGCAGCCAAGAAATGACATGTCCAGCACAGGGAGACTGAGGTTCAGTCTTACAGAGAGGTTCTGTCGATGGAGGAGTTGGTTTTGAAACCTACTTTGAAATGAACAGACCAAGAGGAACTCTGATATTACAATTTCAATTGCATTTCTTATTTTTAGGTGGAGGAATTGAACAGTCAACAGACGTTATCAGTGCTTGGGAAGGAGACTCCGTCAGCATAACTTGCCCAATGAATGGTTCAAAAAATCAAGTGGGGATGTACTTGAAAGCTATCAGACAGAATCTCAATATGATCTATTTTTCCAAGGAGGAACGTCCAAATATCAATCCTGAATTTGCTAATCGCATCGAGCATTCAAAGGAAGGGGAGAATTTCAGGATAACCCTGCACAGGTTACAGGAGTCTGATTCCAAAATCTACCTATGCTCTGAGATTGTTAAAATCAATGGCCATCACAAAGACCTATATGGAAAGACAACCATAGTAGTGGTCAAAGGTATTGCAATTCCACCTTTTATGTCATGAATTAGTAAACAGAGATCTATATTTTATATCAAAGACTGGAAGAAGACACAATGGGAGGGTGAGTCTGACAGAATGTTTTCTGTGTCTGCTCAGGTCAGGTACAGGTTTGAAGGAATGTGTGGGTTTGCTCCTGGAAACAATGAAGAAAACACATGAGATAGTATGGTACCAAAAAAACCCCAAACCATCCTAGAACATTAATTTGTGACTCATTAATTCCAGCTACAGATTTTTACATGAGTCATAGGTTGCTGCAGCAGTTTGGAAACAATGAGGTCTCACAGCTCTTTCCACAACAACCTGTCAAACCTTTATAAAAAAATAGCAGAGCAAAAAAAAACCCTCTTTACCCTCTTTTGGTAGCAGTTTTTGCAAATCTCTTTTGTTTTTACTAATTCATCTTAAATGACAAATTGATAATTGGGAAGCTGGTGTTAGGCAGGGTCTGCAAGTTGGGCAGGAGTGGGTAAAGGGTTTTTTCTCTTGTTAGTAAGGAGTTGATTAATGGGCAGAATTTCTCCTTTTGGCAGATGTTTCTGGTTGGGGGAACAATTTTTCTGTCTATTTTTTTTTTATTAGGAGAGGGTTGAGTCCACACTATTTTTTGGCAGTTTATTCCTCTCTGTACCTGTCCTTCCAATGAGGTCTTCTAACCTGTAACAATTTTCCCAAAGCTTAGAGGGTTTTCTCCCTTTCCTGTACCCAAGACAAGTGAAATCTAATTGATTTCTGATCAGCAGTAGTAATTTATATCCATGGAAGATTATCATCTCCTCCCTCAGGCTTCTCCTTTCAATCTTCTTGGCTGTGTTTTCTCAAATGAATCACATCTTGTTTATTGTGTATTGTCTCTCCAATTTATTTTATTTTATATCTCTTTTTGATGCTGATCCTCTTCTCTGAAACGCTCACAACCTTCCCTTTACAAACATGATAAATTCTGTCCTTGCTCCCTTATCCACTTTAATGATAATGCTAAAAGGAACAAGTCCTGTCCTCAGAGGAACTCAGTGGAATGTCTTCCCAGCTGGACAGTGAGTCATTAACAACCACTCCATTCTCACAGACCATTTTCAACCTTGATGGGACACACACTGTGTGATTTGACCCAGACCAACAGCCCGCAGATCTCTCTATGGCTTCGTCTCTCTTGAGAAAGCAGGCAGTGATGCATGGCTCCAGGACAGGCTGATCAGGCTGTATTCCCTTAGAAGGGGTCAGTATGTGTCATTTTTTGGGTAGATGCAGATCCTTTACAAACAGCTAAAGCTGTTGGTCAGTCCTACTTTCATATCCTGAGGCAGAAAGACATGCCAGGGTGTACTAAAACATATCCTTTCCAAAGCCTAGTGTAAAGCATGTTTAAAAATTCATTTTATCTACATTTCTATGGTCTGTTCTTTCTGTCTGTTCCGTGCCCTTGCTCCCCAGTTAGAATGCACTGTGTTAAGCATGTGACAGCCACTAACCTCTCTGATTTTAGCTGAATCCAGCAGGGCTCTGGAGCAGTCCCCACTCTATGCCAACGCTGAGCAAGGCCAGTCTGTCAGCATCACCTGTGTGCTGAGAAGCTCACCCGAGCACGAGGGGTTCCACCTGCTCAGGACTCACGTGCAGCCCGGCAGAGTTCTGTCCGTGTCAAATCTCAACGTGTCAAGTGTTTCTCCTGACTTTGGGAATCGCTTGGAGCATTCAAGGGAAGGCAAGAGAGTTGTGATAACTCTGCACAACCTGCAGGAGAAGGACAGCGATAACTATGTCTGTGCTGAGGAGGTGAGGGAATCCCCTCTGCTCTCAGCGAGGGGCACCATGGTGCTGGTTCAAGGTACAACCCTTCTGCTTGTTTAATCATAAATATCTACTATTCTGTTGTGGACAGAAAGCTTTTAGAACTTTAGACAGGACAGGCAAACCTCTGAAAGTTTGGAGAGTGGGCTCAGGCTCCTTTGTGCCCTGTTGAGCTTGGACACGGAAACAGACTCTGTGTTTTTACCTGCCTCGGGCAACCAGAGGGGAATTCAGAGCTTGCCATAATCCTGCATCCTAGAAAAAGATTAAAAGGTCAAAACAAGGTAACAAGCATTTCACTGTGTGCAATCTGTCAGTTTTAGGATATGAATAAGTACTTTCAGCACCAATTCTTTGACCTTAACGTGACATAAATGGCTTTTAGAAACCATTCCCTCTAGCAAGTCTTCTGCTTAAAAATAGAACACGCAGGGGAGCACAAAACAAGTCCTCAGGCATTTGCTTCAAGCACCACAGACCAAAGCAGAGATGTTCTCACATACCCTTGTTACACACTGAGCACTCTGTGAGCGTGTGCTGCAAAGAGGGGCTTTGATTTTTCCTTGTTCAGAAGATGAGTTTTTACTTTTCTGTGCTCCAAAGATGAGTTTTTTATTTTTCTGCAGGATAGTGCTGAAGTCAGAACCAGCAATAGGGTGCTCGATTTTGGTCTTACTGGTGCAATTTAACCCTGTGCATTGGGCTTTGCTGAGGCCTTTGTAAAATAAGGTTTATAAAGGCCCTAAGAGTTGCAAAGGATTTTCCTGCAGTCTGCAAAGACGGCTGTGGTCCCATTCTGTGCCAGCACCCACAGCTGGGGCAACAACTCAGTAAAGTGAGCTGGGGGAAATAACAGCAGCGTGCCAAAGCAGGGGGGTGGCTATTAATTAGTGTGTTATTCAGATATGGATTAATTGAGGTTTTAGAGAGTTGAAAACCCTTCCACCATCACCATTCAGCCCAGTGTATTTCACACCACAGCATCCTCCTGCTTCTGTCTGTACCTCTCAGCAGCCTGGCTCTTGGGTAATTCAGAGCCCTCAGGGCTGCAGCAACACTGCAGGAGAACATTTTCTGCTCCCATTGGGAGTGTGTTCCTACCAGTGGTGTGGGAGCTGCCTTTGTGGAGTGCTCCTTGCTGACCCTCCCCAGGCCCTCAGCCTCTGGAAGAGCACAGGGAATGCCAGGGAGAATATTAATGCCATGACAAACACAGCTCGGTAGCTCTGGGTATCTGAATTTTTGGTTAACCTGTAAAATTATATTCTTCAGAATAAAAATAAATTTCTGCCTCTTCGTATTTATAATAATAATGCTGTAATTTTAAATGCAGCAGTGGACCAGGCACATTCCCAGGCATGTGAGAAGAGCTCCTGGGGTTTGTATGCCCTTATTGTGGTGGTGGCTCTGCTGTTCTGTGCCCTGGTGTGCTGCACCTTGTACCGTGTGGATGTAAGTACCACAGCAAAACTGAGGCAGGCAAAGCAAACTGATTTTATTCCTAAACAGTGACTAACTCGAGCAAACATCTGATAAATCTAAGGAATTCTGGCTTCCTACTGCACTCCTATTTGCCCTTGTTTAATATCTTCCAGCTGCAAACTCCTGGCAGCTAACACAATGTCTTAGATTTCTGTAACCCTTTGTAAATGAGATATTGTTTGTCTTTTTGATAACAAACCTCGAAGGAGCCGTGTGGTTGGCACAGCCGTTTGTTGTGTGTGTATCCCTGAACAAAGCTCCTCGCTGTTCTGCTTTGCTGGCTTTTTAAAATTTTTCTGTGAATTGAGACTGGAGCTGTACATAGCAAGCTTGTAAGAGATGTAAGAGAATGCTTGGAGGGGAACACAAGGCCAACAAAAACTCGTGAAACAGCCTGATGTCTGAAAGTAGCACTGGGAAAAAAAATCTGCCCAGTTCCAGAAAAAAAATTACTAAATTTTTTTCCTTCACTGGGATTATTTCTATTTATATACTGCAGAAAGTGCCCAGAAATTATTTGCCTCTGCTCCATAAAGATTACTGAAAATTAAGTGTATGATTCACAGGCTCCTGTCTTGACTCTCCACATGTGGATCCAGCACTGCTAAAAACCAGTAGTGTAGCATCATTCTGTCAAAGTCCAGTGGGAACTGGGCTCTTGTGTTACCAGTAACAGTCTAAGAATGAGCTTTATTTATTATTATTATTGTCATTTATTATTTATGGCAAAGCTACACTTACATCCAACTCTTGAAGAGATTTTTAGTGAAATTGCATCAGACTCATAAAAGACAGTTAAATAAATAAGCTGATAATTTCCACTTGGTCCCCTAAGACCTCACTGGGTCATGAGAGGAATTTTAAAGGCACATTTCCTATCCCAACAGAGGATGTAGATAGACTCCTAAGGTGGAAAATGACTCCTTGGCTGGGGTCTTTCCAGGCTCTGTTTTGAATGGCTGTTTTCTTTGTTTTGCAGGTGAAGAAGTACTTCCAGAAGAAAAAGCCCAATGTGGTGTACGAAGACATGTCCTACAATTCCAGGCGGAGCACGCTGGTCAGGACCAACACCTATTCCAGAGGCGAATGAGCCTCTGCCAGCTGGGACCAGGTGTGCCTCAACCATTCCCTTACAGGCAGCTCCGAGAGCTGCTTGAACCACCTGAACTGAAATTGCTATCACCTACCTTCCTCGGCGGAAAGAAAAACCTCTTTTTCTAAGGCTCTTTCTACTTTTTAAAATATTTTTTTTGTTTGTAATGTACAGAAAATGTAGCGACATGCAGGTACCCTGAACACGTGTCTGCAGTTCAGTGAGGAAAAGCAGCATTTTGGGGCTAAATGCAACACGTGGGCTTGTTTCTTTGTTCAATAGCCCTTGCAGAGAAGGTGGGATGGATGGGGAGGTGTGGTTCTGAGCTTTGCTAAGTGCTCAGGAAGAGCACACAGCTCTGTTCAATAGTTTGCAATGGATCCACTCAGGGTTGGATCCCAGGATCCTCGGGCTCTGTCTGAGAGCTCAGGCAGCTAAAAGTGCTCGAGAGTTGCCGCAGGGAAATCTGTTTTGAAGAAACTTCAGACACATGGCAGGGTGAAGTGCTGGATCTGTGTGGGCTCACCTGCTCCAAGGTCGTGACAGTCCCACAAAAACACAATCAAGGCTTGATTTTAATTCACTGCCTCTGTCAGAGCTGCGGACGTGACTGATGGGGGTCTTGATGTGGCTGATGAGTGAAGTGGCTGAACTTGGGTCCTGCTGCCTTCCTGGGCCAGCAGAAATGTTTGTGATGTCTCAGCAGGATGTGTTTCTCCAGGTCAGTGACTCTGCACTGTACAGCACAAGGTGAAATAATCCGGGCTAAAGCCAATGCCTGCGTTCCAATCTAGGCACAGGTGGGGCTGATCTAAAACCTTTCTTATCAAAGGGATTTATCAAAACTCACATCAGGCAAAAAGAGGTTAAATTTGGTTTCGTAACAGCTTCTAGAACAGTTGGCTGTGGGGAGCTGGGCTGATGAAGGGCTCGGCCTCCTCCAGGGGTGTTTTGTTTTTGCAATGTTGGGACCACTGTGGAAAATCAACAATCTTCCACAGAGGAATGCAGAATTGCCTTGTTACAGGGCAGGATTGATGGGGAGTGGCCTCTGGTTGCTGAGGACAGGCTGAGACTGGAGTTGCTCTCTGATATAATTGTTTATTTTTTTGAGGGATTACTCTCAGTTTGTCTTTGATGAGCGCACAGCTGGGGCAGAGCCAGGCACAGAGGATAACTCCTCTCCAGAGCTGAGCTCTGACAAGATCCCAGCTTGCCAAGCCAGCCCTGGCCCTCAGGAGAGCCCATTTCCCTGCAGATATCACTCATGAAATGCTGTGCACCAGACCTGAGGCAGAAATCCCCTCACTGGGGGTGGATGGTGCAGGCTCACCTTGTGAGCAGAGGTGCTGTCTTCACATGGCCAGAGCTGGATAAATTGTGTTTGTGTTAGAGTTTTGTACAGTTCCTCAATATTTTCATACATGTATTAAAACCAGTTTCATGTATCTTGCAAATAAATGGATGTTCCTTTTAGTGATTTGTTGTGGTGTTTTTTTTTTTTAAATAGTGATTCAATGCTTTTTGCAAAATACTGTATAAAATGCTCCTAACAGCATCACACTAGATAACGTAATAATTGTTTTCCACTTCAACTACATAATCTGCAAGTGAGGTTCTTCTTTTTAAAACCAGTTACTGAAGAAAATAGAAAAGAACCCTTCAGAACCTGTGTATTCCATATCCCATTGCCCAAACTTTTCTTGAACTCTGCTAGATTTGGTGCTGGCACCAATTCTGACTTTGTCCCTGGAAAAGCACAGCTCAGGGTTGGGTGAAGAGCTGGGGAAGAACCAACAAGTTATGTACCAATCTAGGAACTGAGATGCCCATAGTCAATCACCTTTCATCACGTTTTCATTTTTGGAACAAGGTGCAAGTTTAGTCAAAAAGGGGCAAAATCCCTGAGAGCCAGCACAGGGAGGTTCCCAGTGAGCAAAGTGGCATTTGAGATCAGCTTTCTGTAGCAATGCTGCTGTGCAAACACGACCACAGTGGTGAAGAAAAAAAAAAAAGCTGTGAAAGGAAACAGTAGTGGAGGTGGTTTTTTTTGGCTTGGTGTAAACAAATTTTAAAAAAAGAAGTAACACCTTGCTGACAAAAATTACACACATTGAGCCATTTCATGGGCTGTGTAGAGAGGCAGAGAATCAGCACCATGATTAACCCAAGCAGTGGTGAATGAACTGCTGGGGAATTTGGCTCCGGAGTATCAGGGAAGAATTGGGGATTTGGCTGCCCAAGAGGGTTGGAGCACTCTGAAGAAGCAGAGTTGTCTCAGAGCTTCCCTGGAAAGCAGAAAAACTGAAGTTTTCACCCCCAGAGCTGCAGACAGAATGGCTCTGGGCTGATCCTTTTGCTTTTGCTGTTTTTCTGTCTCGTCTCAGCCCCTGGGGAGGGAAATGATTTTCAAGGAGATGTGGGGAGTGCAGTTCTGAGGCTGGGATGGGACAGCAGTGAGAACAGTCTCAGGTCCTGGTGGTGTCCCCAGCCCCAGCCGTGGGATCAGTGACAGGAATTGCAGCTGGGAGCAAAGCAGCCTCGGGGAGGGGAGCAGGGCTGCAGCTCCAGTGCCAGAGTTTGTGGAACAGGGATGGAACAAGCCAAGGCAGCTGAGCAAGGACGGTGGGTCAGAAGCAGGGAAAACCCAACAGGCAAGGTACAAAGTGTGCCTGAAATGACTCAGGGACCAGGTCTGGATGGAGTGGCCTGGGCTGAGTGCCTGGGAAGGGAAGGCGCATCAAGAATACTTTTGGTTATTTGCAAAACTGAAGAAATCAGCCAGCACAGGTAGAGTAGTGCTGATGGAGCCCGTAAACTCAGGAAAATGCAGCTGGAAAAAGCATTTTAACC
Organism: Picathartes gymnocephalus; assembly: GCA_013390045.1. Lineage (NCBI taxonomy): Eukaryota > Metazoa > Chordata > Aves > Passeriformes > Picathartidae > Picathartes > Picathartes gymnocephalus. The sequence continues at coordinate 25,159 of WEKY01042833.1, forward strand.
CCTTGACTCAGGTGTGTGTGACAAGGATGTGCCCGAACTCAGGTGCCAAGGAGGCTGATATGACATGATAACATTTTGCAGGAGGGCAGGATACAGGAGAGAGGCAGGTTCTGCTCTCGTGGCTTGTGAGCTATTGCAGGGCACTGGGATGTCTCCAGTGGCTCCTGCAATCCAGTGTTCATGTGCTCCTAGCAACTGGAAGTGCCCCATGATCTCTGTCTGAAACCCTCACTGGGAGGGTCTGGAGCCAATTTCTCCCCCTGTCTCTTGCTGGTGCCTGCTCGTGACTCCTTTTCCATCCAATAATTCATGCAGGACACATTCTCTTATGGAATTCAGAGGATCTGACCAAACTATGTCCAGCTCTGCTGAAGACAAGCTACTGACTGCTGGTTTCTCAAGGTCCCCGTGTTAGTAAAAAACCTATTTCCACTCGTGGCGTGCAAGCTTTTGTAAGCACTTGGTTTCCAAAACATTTAGTTTCTTTTTGCATGCTTTGTAACCCTCAACTCGCAATATATTAGCAGTCAGATTACAGTCAAGTTGAAAACGTGCAGGGGTTTTTTTTCTGGTAGTTCACAGATTTGGTTTTCTCACAGCTTCGAGCTTTGAGGTGCTGAAAAGTCTTAATTGGTACCACTTCTTTAATCTGACATATTTGGTTAATATGCTCCTAGTTAATGAATTCTTTTACTGCTTGTCATATAAATTTAAGAGTATTTATGTTGTTTTGCATGGTTTTTAACACTATTTCAAATCCTTCAGGAGTGGCTCGTTACTGGCTTTGTGCAACATGCAAGAAATGTTTCCAATTTCATTTGGAGTCTCAAGAGGTTTTAACTTACTTTTTAGAAATCAATACATTCCTCATGATACATTACTCTCTCATACAGCCAGGGCATCCTGCCTTTTCTGCAAGAGTCCCACATAATTTTTTCATTTAAGAAATTGAAATAAATTTAATAAATTTATGCTTAAATAAAAAGCAACCAGCCTAAATACTGACTAAAAGGAATAAACCATTTTCTCCTAACACTAAAATTTTATAGATTATTGTCACAATCTGTCTGGTACACGTAGATTATCTGTCCAATTGTGGATGGGAGGGGACTCCACTTTGTGTAATTAACTGCTGGTATGGCTGGATGAACTCTCTGGATGGTGATAATTCCTGTGTAACTGCTTCACAAGAACAATTATTTTGCTTTTGGCTGGTGTTTGCACCAACTGCCTGGCACGTATCTGAAACTCTCCTTGGAGAACACATCCATGGCCCCAGAGATTTCCACCTGAGACATTAGAAATGCTCTGCTACACTCCTGTGCTTCTGTCTGTAGTGGGAATAATGTCTGAACATTGCACATGCCAAGTGGAAGATGGTCTCTCATTCCTTCTGTGAATTAGTATCAGTAATTAGCAATTAGTAATTCTCTGGGAAAGCCTGTAAGTTCATTCCTCTGCAGCTCAGGACACCCTGAGGCATTTGGTCCGTCTTTGGTCACACAAGATGTAAAAACTTGTTCTGGGGGTCTTGTACAAGTGATGCTTTACCATTGGTAGCAACCATTTAACCCTCAGATGGTGGAGTTTATTACTCTGCTCTGGTATGGCAGAAAAGAAAGAGACATTTGGTTTTTGGGGTCTATTTCCCCACACGTTATTGCCTTACAACTCAGGGACAAGCCTTCTGAGAAATCACTAAGGCCAGTTTACCACTCGTGGTTTCCACTTGTGTTATGTTATCTCCGCTCAGAGACAACTGGCAGCGAGCTCGTGGGTGAGTGACATTTAAAGTCCCAATATAGAGGTGACATTTTGCACAAATGCCCGTGATTTCTGAGAAATAAGATTATTGAAGAAACTCTGTAGCATCGTTGTGGATTTCTTTGTTACTCTCCTTCTCGTACTTTCTAATGCTCGCAGTGGAAGCTTTTCTAGGAAGTCTCCTCAAAGTGATGGCAGTTGATGCCTAAACTCACACAGCTTTTGGACTCAAAACTCTTTATTTAATTTTAAAAAAACCCCCCCTGAACAGTTCAAAGTTCGAAAAAAGCAATCAAGCATGTATGTGTACACACTGCAGGTAAAGAAATTACAACTCCTACTGACTGTCAAGGCTAAAATTAAAATCAGTTCTTCCACACAAAGAACCATGTGCTCCTTCTTGCAAGGGTGTTTTGGAAATAAAGCTGTAGCATGGAAAAATAGATCATTATATTTCTGTCCTAGCCAAAAGAAGAAATAGAGAAGAATTCCTGGCAGGTTTAGAGCTCTCAGAGAAACTCAAATGAACAAACCAGAGTTTTGCAGCCTATAGACTTATCCAGGATTAGGTGAACCAGGAGGGATCCATCATTGAAAGGATGCCTGTTGTCCTCCTGGTGCTTTTGTTAGTAAATCTCACTGTGGTGGTCATGGTGAGCTTGAAAATTGTCTGAGAGGGCTTGGCTGAAGGCAGAGAAGGGCAATTCTTCCAGTGCTCCTTATTCCATGGACAGCCCTAATGCTCACACCTGGGGGCACCACTTGGGTGGAACAAAAAGAGAGGCAGAAATATCCATAATAAAAATAATTACATTCCTTAATAACGTGCTTTCTGCAGCTCGCTTCTCTCGGGCTGCTCTCACGTCTCGAGACAAGAACTGTGGTTTTGTGGTGCAGACAGCGAAGCCTGACTGCTGCAGGGGGGCCTGGGCTGTTCTTTATGTTCAGAGTGGCTGCAGGGGGGCTGCTCTGTGGTCTGCACTGTCCCCAGTCTGAGACAGGGACCCGTGAGCAGGTCCTGGCAGGAGCCTGTGGCTGCTGTGTGCACCACTTCTGCAGAGCATCCCCCCCAAAAACCAGCCTCGCTCTGCTCCTCTGAGCTGCCACCTGCCAGTGCCCCTCGCTGTCCCTGCCACACCGAGCTCGGTGTTACTGATGCCTTCCTCAGGCTTACCTGGAGGCCAGCCACAGCTACAAAGATAAGAGTGGATCTATTTAATGAAGGGCCTTCGGGTACATTAAGGGCAGAGGAAGCCTCCCCAAGGGGCTACACCCAAAATGAATGATGGTCATGAGTTTTTCAGACAGATATAAGTTTGATCCATTTACATATCAGGGGTTAATCCTCCAGTTACAGCTTCAGGTAATGAAGCCTTTTACCCCAGTTTGCTCTCCCCTCAGTTCACTTTTGTTCACACTTTTTGGGGCCTGAGGGTGCAGGGTGTCCTTGGATCTGAGGCCCGGAGGGATTGCTTTGTCTGACCAAAATGTGAAGACGGTTAACTAACACTTCATATGGATTTTAGAGTTATGCAGTGCAGGATTTGAAAAATAGAAAAGCTAAAATCTTAAGGCATCATTAGAGCTGCCTGTGGCCCCCCGGTTCCCTTGCTGTCACTGTCACTGCCACACCGTGCTCTGTGCTACAGCTGCCTCTGGCCACTCTGTCACTCAGGTCCCTGCTGGCCCCAGGGCAGCTGGCATTGCCAGAGGAGTTGTTAGCAGCTAAAAGTCAGGCACGGGGCTCGGACACAATGAGGAATGTTGTGAACACATGGATGTGTCTCCCAGGCTTTCCACAGGCACGCTCAGCCCCCGTGGCTGCTGCAGCCGGGGCAGAGCTGCAGTCCTGCTGGCCATGGCCAGGGTGTGAACAGGGTTTGATCTGCTCCAAGCAAAATTCACTGATTAACTCCATCTTCTGCTTTTCCCACTTTAGAGAAGAGAAGCTGAGGCACTGAGTAGCTGATGCCCCTGGAGCAAGGCCACTGAGTCAGGCAGGAAAGCAGTTTTCATTCAATCCCACCAACACAAACACCTCCCTCATATTCCTATTCTGTTGTTGCATGGAATGAGATAGAGGAGGGTAATGTGGCAATCAAACCCGTTCAGTGATGAGCTGGCACCACTTCACATTTAAAAAATTTCATTTTTTGATGAGCAAACCTCATCTACTTTCTAGCACAAAGACATGAGAGAAAGCGACTCCTGATTTTGCTTGGTTTCCTCCACCAGAATGTTTGGCCTGTGCCAGTGGCACGCTGTGTTTGGTGACAGCAACCCCTCTGTCACCACAAGATATGATCAGTGACCTTGCTCTGGCAGTCACAGCTGATACAATCTGAGATTTTATCTTTTGATGTGGTTTATTTATCTCAGTCGAATCTCTGGCATTCGAGTGGAGAGTTGATATGTGATATTTATGGCCACTGCCATCCCCTGCTGAGCCTCTCGGCTCCAGCAATGCATCACTGCATTGGGGCATCTCTCCCTCACCTGTGCACCTCTGCTGTGTGCATTGCTAGCTCAGGCAGCAGCAGCAGCAGCAGCAGCAGGCAGGCTCCTGCAGACCCAGCTTCCTTCTGGACTCAGAGAGGCTGCTCACAATCAGACCACTTCTGATACCTCGTGTTAGAGCTTGTCTGGGTATCCCAGGTATCCTGGTGTGGAGGCCATGCAGAAGTGCAGGTTAAAATGCTCAACTCCTGATGCAGCAGCGCTGCCTTCCACAGAACTTGGCATTTGTCTGGATCCTGAATAAATCCACTGGCAGCTGGGATGAGCTGTGATCAGTGCCTGAGCCTGCTGGGGTACAGCCACGAGCCTCAGCTGCTGTGTGGGGGTACTTGGCACATTGTGGAATCATGAACTCCTGTCTGGCAGGGACAAAATGGGGAGAGGGGACCACCAGACTGTAGGATTGACAAAGAACCTGCCTAAGAGACACAGAGTAAACAAAAATTTATGTGTTGGAGGGGTGGGGTTGCTGATTTTGGGGTTTTTTGTTGTTGTTGGGGGGGGGGTGTTTTGGTTTGGTTTTTGGTTTGGTTTTTTGTTTGTTTCTTTGGATTTTCTTAAATTATTATTTGATTTATTTCCTCTTTTAGCTATTGAAAACTAATTGCTGGCTGGGAAAAACCATGCTCACACATACACAGCTATCTCTCTGCTAGGTTCAGAGATGTTTAGCAGTTACACTTGAAGGGTTATAGGGAAAGTAGGGATATTCCTTGCTGGACTGGGCACTTTCAGGCATAAACCCAATGCTCAAAAGATCAGTGATTGGAGATGGAACACGTTACCCACTACTCAGTTCACGTAAGAGCTGTGCAATTACTTTTCTGCAGCATTAATCTGCTGCCCCCAGTCCCTCTGAGCTGTGATGTGACATGAGCTGCTACTGAACCCTGTCAGGTGGCCCAGCTGGTCCATATCAAGGATCCTCCTAAAATGCTGATATATTCTTGGAATGTTCTTCACTTTGAGTCACACATGAACCAACCCACAGAGTATTTGTATCTGCTTGGACAACTTATTATCAGCTCTGAAATGGCCTTTACTGGTTGAAACACTCCTTGCTGTTGGAAGAAAGTTTACCCTGGTAAAACTTGAGACTGCTCAGCTACACATATAATCCTCTTTAAGTGACTCTAATTTTCTTACACTACACAGCTGGGTGTAGAGGCCATTTCACATTAGCAGGGGGCAGGAAATTAATTCCCCACTTCAGGTTCCCTGCAGTTTAAATGGCCAGGTAATGAGGTGCAGCTAAGGTTTCCTAAGGCACTCAGGGAGTCACAGTATAAGACAGAGGAGCAGGAAGAGGGGAGCTCAGTTTGGTTGAGCCACAGGATCTTTAGGTAAGTGCTGTTTTAGTCTTGTTGGAGGAAAAGCTGTACAAAGCCATTGTCTAGTTCTGTGCTTTTTTTTTTTTTTTTTTTTTTTTTTTTTTTTTTTTTTTTTCTTCATTGGTTTTTGTGTGTTCTTCTGGGCACTGCAGGTCCTACAGCTCTGGGTTAGAAATACTGAGAGAAAACAGCTGGGTTTTGGCTCCTTGAGGGAGCTACTTCTGGGGCAGTCCCTGCTGGTATGGGTGCACGAAGCACCACTGCTGTCCTCCAGCAGAAGCTGGGTCTCAGGAAAACAAGCCAGCTCTGTGTGGTTAAACGTGTGAAACACGAGCTCTGTGGGCAGGTACAGTGTGAATCTTTGAAGCTGAATTGTTTGTAGCCGTCAGGCATTCTGGAAAGGGTGGGAGATGTTCACAGCTGCATCCTCGGGCTGCCTGCAGAAGGCAGGGAATGCAGGTGTCACCCTGCTCTCAGGGAGGTGCAGTCTTTTGGGGAAGAAGGTGCTGGATGTTCCCAGTGTCCCCAGGGCAGCCAGCAGCCCTGAGCTGGTGTTGTGCTCGCTCTGAAGTGCTCCCAGCCAGCAAGCAAGTGAAGGGGAGGGGATGGCACAACCTTTTGCAGCTCTGCTGTGGCCGGGTTGCCCCTTGTGCATCGGCTGGCATCCACCCCCAGGCAGCACTTTCTGTCTCTGTGGCTGCCCTTTGTCTCACAGGGGGCCTCAATCAAGCCCCCAGGATAACTGTGGCCTTTTCATCTGTGTTGAAGGACTATAAATAAAAAGGCAGTGCCTCAGAGACTCAACTCTGCATTGTGAAGTTTTCCTTAATATTTGTGCTGGCAGCGTATTTCCTCAGGAGCAAGTCCAGTTTGTAAGAATTGGAGGCTCCACTTTTATTTATTGGGCTCTTCCTCCCCACTTTTGTGTCTTTTTGTTGTCTTTGCATCAAAACAGGATGTGTCTTCAAAAACCACGAGTACAACAAGTGTTAGCTCTGAGGTGCTTCAGTTTACTACATCAGATTGTGGTTAACTCTGCCTTTAGCTCTGTCAAACAGCCTGGCCAATTGAGGGGAAAGGAGGAGAAGGGTTGTGACTCTGGCACCGTTTTCAGCTAAAGAGAAAGGAAATACCAGTCTAAAAGAAGGAAATCCATACTTAATACTCTGTGGCCTCAAACATCTTTTTTTTGCATCAGTGAAAGCACATTTAAAATATTTTAATGGTGAATACTGCAGCAGGAGTTGGCATCAATGCTTAACAGGAAAGCATGTGATCACACAGTGGTGTGGAATGGTGTAATCTTGTAAAGGCTTTCATTAATATCTGTTCCTATGCTTGGATTAGACACCACTTGGCACACCCATTAAGGAGGGAGGGAACTCTCTGGATTGTTAAAAATAGGCCACTTTAGGAGAATGGATAAAGACACAGACTCTTCCTGAGGAGTGGGAAGAAGGAAGGATGCTAAAGCAGAGCAATGGGCTAGGGCCAGCAAGGTCTAGAAAGGACTTGCACAACTCCAGCACATAAAATAATTCTGTGTGTAGGTCCAGCCCTGGTGGAGTCTCTGTTCAAAGCACTGGCAGCAGAGCTGGGAGCATCCCAGCAACGCTGGCACTGGCAGAGAGGGCTGAAAACGTTGCAGCAGCTTCAGAGCTTTCATTCCTGGCAGGGCTTTCATGGCAGGGCTGCAGAATGGTTTACACTGAGCCTGGAAGGGAGTGTTGTTAATTAAATAATTAGCTGTTTAAAATGTATTTATTAGGGCTTAACAGCCAGGCCACAGATATGCATCAATTACAGAGCCACAATATCTGCAATAAATGTTTTTCACCCCATAATCAAATATGGCTTAATTAGGCAATGCTGGGAGAGAACAGTCATAATAAATAGAGCGGGTAAGACTTGCCTTTATAATTGAGATTTAATCAGCTAATTCTTGTATGTTCATTGAATAATTGATTATCCTACACATTTATCAAGGATTAAAAACTCAGTGGTAGATATGCAAATCCTCTCGTATTAAATACATCTGAAATTCTCAAATAACATCGAACGCATATTAACATTTTGATTAAATCTAAATGACAAACACACTGTGGATCTCATGTCTGCAATTGGCTATTTTATTGCTATTTGTCACTTGTTCTTCCCCCAAGGTAAATTGCTTATGTGCTTGTGGCTTTTTAAGAGGATGCAGGAGATGGACAGAAACATGCAGGGAGAGTGAAATGGGAGATGGCACCTTGTGCACTCTGGAATATGCACGCTGAGCCTGGATGGGGACAGTAGGGAATATTTTTAACTTGGCTGCAAGTGAGCAGACCAGCCTCAATGAGGTAACCAAAAAATCTTTGAAAGATATGGTAAATCTCTGTGGAGGGTTGCTGTCATAATTACTGCTGTGTGTGCAATGCTAAAATGGCCATGGACAAAAGCGGGGGAAAAAAAACCAACCCAAAACCCAAAATAAAGTTTAAAAAATACAAAAAAAAAAAGGCAACAACGACAAAAAACCCCACTAAACTATGCCCCACATCCCTCAAAAAAACCCCCAAAGATGCAAACAAACAAAAAAGCCCAAAAATCAAACCCATGTGTAGAAGTGTTGGTGTGAGCAGGGGATGAGCAGTGCCAGGGTTACTGAGGGACCAGCTCACGGTGGGTCCAGTTGTTGCTGGAGAGATGCCACCTCTGCAAAACCCTTGAGAAACTGCCCTGGGCCTGCTGGGGAGAAAGGAGAACAGAAAAAACTTTCACAATGGAAAACAGGTTTGTGTTACTCATGTTTGCAGATTTTTTTAATTTTTTTTTTTTTNNNNACCTGCTTTTTTTTTTTTTTTTTTTTTTTTTTTTTTTTTGCCTGGGATGAAGTAAGCATGAGAAAGAACATGAAGTTTTGTGGTTGGTAGTGACAACTCACGTCTGAAGTGGGATCTGAGTGGCAGATTAACATCTCAATTAAAAGAGAAAGCCCAGATTAGCTCACAGGACTGCACCTTGGCAAATCCCCCTTGTCATCCCTACCTGGTGCAGCTCCCACCCCATCCCACAGCTCTGGGAGCTCACAATGCCTCAGGGTCTTGAGGTAAAGCCCAGAAATGTCCTGGGTAGGTGGCACCAAGCTAGCACATTTTGATAAAAGCTTAACTGTTTGTAGCAGAGCACTGGCAACTACAGAACCATAAATATTGAATTCCTCTGCACTGATCCCTCCCTGATTTGTGATTCCAGCTGGGCAGGCTGATGCCAGGAGCAAGGGAGAGCCATGAATGTCTCTCATTGCTAAACCACTATGCAGGGTTAATTAATCTCAATGTTATTTGACTTGTGTTTGCATGGAATCACTGCTTTTCACCTTTCCCAACCTGCAGAATCCTAACTGGGACTCGTGATTATTGAATTTAAACCAGTAACAGCAGAGCACAACCCCTCCTGCAGGAGCTCTGGAGGGCAGCACCCCCATCCTTGCCCTCAGTCTGGAGGTCACTTCTCTAAATTGAAGAATTATGACCCCAGTGGCCCCCCGTGCAGCTGGGGTGATGTGGATGCCTTTATTTTCTATTTTTTGGAGCATTTCTTGCTCGCTTCACTTTGGACACAAGAGGGTGATATTTCCTCAGGAATTTCTGTGTGGTGTAGCGTGGACAGGCTCATAGTGGAACGTGCTTTAGAGAGAAAATTACCATATTCAGTTTTCCCTTTCACAGCAGGGTTATCCTTGCTCCTGCTTGGCATCACAGCCTGGTACTGGAAGGGGGTCTGGAGCTGGGTGGGCACAAAACCATTTCATCTGACCACCAGCAATTGTTACAGAATTTCCCTGACCCCCCTCGTGAAGGCCCCTTTATTTATGTATTTTCAGGTATCCAAGGAGGTGCTGTATCTGTGGTGGGCTCTAATCATTCCTTACAGCTCATCTTCCACCTGTGGGGCACAAATGCCCGGTCTTGATTGTGCCACCATTAAACTGCTGATGAAAACAGAGTAAAAGAAGCTGTTTCTACCCCAGGCAGGGATTAGGATTCCTGATTGTGCACAGAGCAGTGGGGAGAGAAAAAACTCTCTCCAGGATGAATATCCTGCTCCTACACATCAGGTCCTGCTCTGCCCAGGCTGGGCTCACCTGCAGGGTGCTGCTTCAGGGGTCTGAATCTTAGGGGCTGGGGGCAGTGATGGCTCTGCTTGTGAATTCCACCCTATTTGTACCTCCAGCTTGGAACAGGGGCACGGGTCAGTCTAAACAGCCCCTGAATCACCACGTTTTAGGAAGCGACTTATGCTCAGCTCTGCAGGTGTTGGTTAAGTCTGAGCTGCTGCATGGGGTACCAGGGTGCCACCACTGCTGCTCCAGCCTGGTGTGCCACCCTCTCCCTTCCCCCTGGGCTGGTCTGGAGCCTCAGTGCAGCCTTGTGCTCTGCTGGGTCACTGAGGTGCTCCCTCAAGGCTCTTGGTCTGACAGGTTTAGCTCCAGGCTTCGATTGGCCCAGGAGGACTTTTGGAAATATCTGCCAGATATACAGTTACAGATGAGATTTGTGTGCTTTAAAGGTGGACAAATGAGAAGCTTTGGGTTCTTTAGGAGAAGGTCTCTCACAGCCATTGGTCTCAAAGAGTTTTCTGTCTGACCAAGTTCCCATACTCAATCCTTATAACCAAAGTGAAGGAGCCTGAGTTGGAAATGGTATTTTGCCAGTTGGGGTGGTGTTTTTTTGGTTTTTTTTTTGGTTTTTTTTTGGTTTTTTTTTGGTTTTTTTTTGGTTTTTTTTTGGTTTTTTTTTGGTTTTTTTTTGGTTTTTTTTTGGTTTTTTTTTGGTTTTTTTTTGTTGGTTTGTTGTTTTGTTTTGTTTTGTTTTTTCCATTTTAAGGATGCTGTGGTGTCTCTTGTGCCTCAGCCTCTCTGCCACAAAGAGCCCATGACTGTGCCCTGGCAGGTAGGACTGCCAAGGACCCTCAGCCAGTGCCCCCAGCACTGAGCCCTTCCCTGGCTCAGTTTAATGGCAATTCTCACCCTACTGCACACACTCTGCCAGCACACATAGACAGGGATTTGGCATTGTCTCCCTGAGTTGCCGTTTGGCTCCTCTGAGTCACTCTGCTGCTCTGGACCACGAGGTCTCTCAACCTCTGGCAGCAGCGTGAGGAGCTGAGTCTCCAAAACTCCAGGGTTTCCCAGAGTGCTGGATGCCGCACTGGATATGTAATTCCTGTGCTTGGACCCCGCACAAGACAATGCAAAGCAAATTACTGCAGACTAAATACCCGGTCAGGATGTGTTGGAAGTTGGCAGCGTGGCTGGAAGGGGTGGCCAGGGAGGGAGGAGAGACATGGTCAGCTTTCTTCCTTTGTGCTCAACTGGATAATGCTTGGGATCCCTTAAAAGACTTTAACGTGGGTTTGGAAGGGAAGAGCTGGAGGAGATCCAGCTGTAAAAGGCTGGATGGAGATTGAAGGGTGCAGCGTGCCTGGGAATTGAGAAGGGGTCAGCAGCCAGCTGAGAGGATGAATTTGGGAGCGGGTAATCTTTCAGAGAAATTCAGAATATGGCTCTGGCAAACTCTTGGATTTCTGCTCTGATTCCTTCTGTGATCCACAGCTCTGTTCTGATCCTTGGAGTTCTGCTATGTGTTGGCAGCACTTTCTTCTCCAAGGCACCGTTTGTATCTTCCTTAAACACCAAACTGAAGATCAGTGTCCTGCCTGTTTTCCTGTAATTCCTAATCTTGTTACAGGGAAAGAAACTGAAATGCAGAAAGCTGAATTAGGGCTTTGTGTTTTAATTGATTTATCTTTTGTATTTCACCTGGTTTGCTCAGTGATATTAGAGTAGACTTTGCTTACTTTTTCTGTTCAGAGTCACTCTCTGGCCCTTTGCCCAGATCAGAAGAGCCCCAAGCTCTTCAGTCCTGAATGCTGATTAGAAGTGAGGCCAAACTCTTCTCTAAAATGCTCTGCTTTGAATAAGGAGACAGCTGTAATGATCACTGTGACCTTTACTTTTCCTCTCCTACAAACTGGAAAATCCAATTTGATGGTACTTGAAAACCTTAACATTTTTTTGTCACTGGGCAGTGCTTGTTAATGTGAGTAGCGATAGAAAAGGGGAATTAAGAATTCTTATCGGTATTCTGAGGGGGGGGAAAAAAACCCATCTGGGCACCTTGGTTCTCCAGCATTTAAGAGCAGCATGACATGTTGGATGGGGTCTAATGGTTGAAATGGCCTCATCAGCTGAGCATGGCACCCACACAGCTCTGCCGTGAGTCACACTCACTGTGCTCTTTTCCCTGTTAAATGGAGACAGCTCTGGCTCAGGGCTTATCCATGAAAGAAGCCTGTGTTTGATCACCTCTGTCCTCTCCCTGCAGGTAGAGTGATCTGTCAATAGATTTTATTTTAGGGCTTCAAAGGTAACATGCAGCTTCTGGAGTGCTGCTCAGGCTGCCTAATAAATTGCCTGCAAAGATCCCTTTTCTTGCTGAGCATTCATCCAGCCTGGGAAAAGGCATGGGGGACTCCCCACACACTCTAACCCAGACCATCCACAGGCACAGCAACTCCTCTGATAAGCACTTCACAGAGGGAGCAGAGTTACCCCCTCTCCCTGGTGCAGGGAACGTGGGAATGGCTCTGTTCAACAGGCAAACCTTTGTGATGGACTTAAAAAGGGGATAAAACTCTTCTAATGCCTCTGGAGCTGGGCAGGTTTCCATCCCCTGAGGCTTCTGTGTGTGTTTGAAGCGTTCCCCAAGGTGACCCTGTGCCCATTCTGCTCTGTTCCTCAAGACACCAACCCAAAAGCAGTGGGCACAGAAAGTTCCTGCAGCTGGAGCCTGAGGGCTCTTCTGGAGCCCTCCTCGTGTGGAGATGCAGGTGGGAGCTGGAGCATGGAAGGGCCTGTTGCCAGCTGCTGAGGAGATGGGGTCTGTGCCCTGCTGGAGGCTCAGGGCTCAGCTCTGCGTGCTGGAGGAGAGGAGACAGCAGCATGGGGCTCGTGCTGCTCCTTGTGCTACAGCTGGGTTTATCTCCAGCTCTGTGTGCCTGCCTGCTGGAACATATTGAGTAATAACTTATAAGTGATAGAATGATAGTCTGTGCTGCTGTTGGCATTTCTGCTGTTGGAATCTCCTGCTAGCACTCTGATTTTTGCACGTGTTGGTGCACGCTCGTGTGTACGTGGTTTGGTCTCCCTCATCCAAGCTGAGTTACACTGGTGAAGGAGGGAGCCCTCCTGTGTGTAAATACACACTGTGCTTAAAATGAATGTGTTTTTACAAGGTTATTTCCCTTTCACGAGAGAACAGGACCATACTTGCAGCCATAAATAACATTAGATCTTATTTTATTGTTTGCAATCTGCCCACATAGTACTGGAAGAGTAAATAGATATCAGGTGTTCTCTTCCCAGTGGCCAAGGGGGCAAGAAGAAAGCTTCAAAACCATTACAAAATATAATGTTCTGGTATCCTGGCTTTCAAATTGTAATTCTGCTCAGGAGAAAGGGCATGGCTGTGGGACTGACTACCTAGAGGACAACTCAAAGCTGCAAAAATCCTAGGAGATATCAGAGGATAAAGGACACAATTGCTTCCAGCAATTCTTACCCATAAAAGCTGCTAAATAACAAGAGCTCCCCTTGTCCTTAGTGCTGTATCTAGGCACGCCATAAAGCAATTCTAGCTTCAGCCAACAGCTTGGGATATGTAATAGATAGTTTATTAATTTCTTTACTGGTTCAGCTGGCAGTGAAAGATCAAATCAGGAAACCGAGGAGGGCAGGAGGAAGGGGATTAAGATCTTAGGATTCACCAGCCCTCATTGGGTTTTGTCCCCATGAGTGAGTGCTGATGACCATTCCCCATCTTGTTTCTTCGCTGATTAAACTAAGAAACCAAACCAAAGGACACAGGAGAGAAGGGTTAAAGGATTAGGAGATGGTCTTTGAACTGCCATGTGGCAAGGTAATGAGGCATGAATTATTAAAATGATTTCAATTATAACTGGCAGCCACGTGCTCCGCTTTTGCATTGGCTTTCTTCCTTGCTGTGAAAAGACAGCTTTGTAAGTGCTCATGGTTTCTTGGAAGAGATATGCTCATCCAGAACTGTTAATTGTGTGAACAGTGTAATTTGTCATTGGCCAAGCTGCTCTTGTGGTTAGATAAATTGAAGTGCCAATGGAACGGGCATGGCTCAGCAGCGAGACAGATTTGCTCCTCGAAAACCTCCAGGTTGGAACCGTATTGCTGAGGGGCTGTGGGTAACAACAGCCTCTGGTTCTTGAACCAGAGTGGTGGGCTGTGAGGCACTGGTCGTGTGCTGCTAGTAATAGTTATCATAAAAACGGTTTTGGCTTTAATGGGAGGAGAAATATGTTTATAGCTGTGTGTTCTTCTGCTTGTGCATGGCTTGGAAGCAGCGGCTGGAGAATGGCTCTGTTCAGACAGGGATCAGACTGATTTATGCTCAGCCTCTCCAAAGGCAGGCACCACGCTGCTGGCTGTCTTCCCTATAGTTCTTCATGATATAAAAGCCTATAGAAAAGGAAATACAATCGGGAGCAGCTCCATCTGGTGACTGCTAAAATTTCTGCACAAAAGCCTGTATTTTGTGTCAAAATGAACAACCTTTGGTCTGACTCCTTGGGGAAACTCCTGTGGCCACAAAGACCAAGCAGTACAAGTAAGACTTGAAGGGTTTGGTACTGCAGGTGGCTGTGGAGGTATCCTGGGGAAATCAGAATCTGCTGAATGCTTCAGGAAGAATTATTTACCTGAAGCATCCATTTTTTTTTTTCTATTCTTGAGTTGCCTGAAGGGGGAAGTAGGAGAACTGAATCCACCAGGGCTCAGCTCAGTGAGCAAATATTGAAATGTGAGGTATTTTTGCAGTAACACTATCCTGAAGCTGCATCTCAGAGTAGATTAGGTAAACTGTTGCTTTCCACTGCTTTTCTCCACACCAAGACAGTGTTTACAGGCAGTGTTTATCCTCAGGATTCTGATGTAATTTGCTCAGAGATGATGGCTAAAAGCTGTGGCCAGGTGGATGCACCTCTGGTTACTTTTTGTGGTTTCAATATTAAAGGGAAAGAAAAGTGAAGGCCAAAAGGTGATGTTTGTAGTTGTTGTTCAGTACACACAAGGAAAAGGAGCTGCCTGTGATGTTGGCTGCAGATTTAAAGGGGTTAAAGCTCTTGGACAATCACTACAACACCACAAGGGGCTGGGTCAGTGGACAGCCACCTGAGTGAAAATTAATCCATCAAACAGGGCAGCAGTGGGGTGAGGGCAGCAGCTGTGCCAGGCTGGGAGCTGGCAGAGGATGGGAACCCCCCGTGGGGTCTGTCTGCTCTCAGTCCCTGCTCCTCTTGGGAATGTGAGCTGTTAAACACAGCAACAGCAGGAAGGCTTTTGCACTAGGGCTTGTAATGCCCCTTTTATGGTTCCTGTTTTCCCCCTCCTGGGAGCAGAGCTGTTTGCCTTTGGCCACGGGTGAGGAGAGGGTTTGTGGGAGCCTCGACCCTCCCAGCAGGTGGCTGTTTCTGCAGCTACTCCGTGCAGTTTCCCTTCACAGCCCGTGTGGAAATGGAGGCCAGATCCCCCCTGGG
The DNA here is from genome assembly GCA_013390045.1 of Picathartes gymnocephalus. NCBI lineage: Eukaryota > Metazoa > Chordata > Aves > Passeriformes > Picathartidae > Picathartes > Picathartes gymnocephalus. The sequence goes on from WEKY01042833.1 coordinate 40,383, forward strand.
GTTTCTGGATCACAACCTGCTTTTTCCGAGTGGTTCAGCTCAGCCTGGTCCCAGGAGCAGCCGGGGGATGAGGAGGGAGGGAGGGAGGAAGCATTCCTTGCTGCTACATTCACATAGCTCCTGGCACCAGCCTGCTCCTCTGAAACCGCTCCAGACTCTGAATCACTGCTCTTGGGAAACCATTCATGCCCCAGCCTGAGCCCCAGCTGACTCCTCGGAGCCCCCCAAAACACTGGCAGCAGCCTCTGCTGCTGCTCGGCTTGTCTTGGCAGGGCTGAGGGGCTGGCCTGACACCTCTGTTGTTCTTGGGCAGTGCTTTTTCCCTGCATCATCTCGCAGTCCCTGCCAGTTTGTGCAGAGCTGGACTCCAAGCCCAGCTCTGTTTGCTCAGTTGCCCTTAATGCTGTGCTTGTCCTCCCCTCAGTGAGGAGACAGGCAGCTTTGCTTTTTTGTGGGGCTGGGTTTTCTCTCTCCATCTCTGGTGCTGCCTTACAGGGCCTGTCTGCACCATGTGAGTGTCAGGCGTTTCTGTAAAATATCCTCAGCTTGACAAACCGTGGGGTTTTTCTTGTGCTAAGACGAAAACACACATCCAAGCTCTAAGGTTCTTCTCCAGCAGCAAGGCTGGGATTGTCCCCTGTGGGAGCTCAGAGGGTTTGGGCAGGATCACGGATTTGAGGTTGTTCCCACAGCCTCCCTGCCTGCCTCCCCGGGCTGTTTGAAGTCCCTCTGAGGTGGGCATGTCAGCCCAGTCGTGCAGGTACCTGCTGAGCAGCAGCAGGCATGTTCCAGTCTTTAAATCACCTCCCTGCTCCTCTCTCAAGGGATGATTCATGGTGATTGATCACTCTGAGCTGGGTGTGAAGGCAGCCCTGGCTGCTTCCTTACTGGCACTGCAGAGCTTCAAATGAAGCTGACTTTTACCCTTAAAGCCACTGCCTGTTGCAACTCCTCTGTCTTTTAGATTTGCTTCTTTCACTGTCGGTGGGAGAATCCCCTGGGGCTTTCCAAAGGTATTTATACCCAGCTAATTTGGAAGTTTTGGACTTCTCAGCTTGGGGCTTGTTGTTCATGTGTGAGTTGATTGGAAATGAGTTTGGGTTTGAGAGGTTGGTTTCTCCACTCTCCTAAACCTTCGGCAGGTATTTTAGCTGCTGCTGGTTGATGGCAAAATCATCCCTTGAAATTCTGGAGTAAATGACATGAATGGAAGATAAAGAGCAATGAGAAATGAAGCTGTGCCAGTGCAAGAAAAGAGAAAAAGTAACAGTGGAATTACATCCTTAGCAAGCAAGGCAGAGACACAAGTGATGGCTGATGCTGGGTGACAGTATCACAGATCTACCTGCCCCAGTTTCCAGGAACACTGAGAGCTTCATGTATAATAAAAGTCCAGGACTACAACTCTAAAGCTGGGCTAAACCAGCTGCTTTCTGCAGCCCTTTTGTGTCTATTTCACCACCTGTAAAGCTGGACAATAGTAATTTCCTCCCAAAAGAGCTGCCAGTGCTGGCTGGAAGCTGCTCTGTGTTACAGCACTGAAGAAACTATTATTAATCATGCCTCATATTTTTTTCAACATTCTGCATAACTAAATTTTTTTTGTTTTGACTTTTAAAACTTGGAATCGATGGCTGGACCAAATTATAGCTGGAAGCTGAGAGCTATAAGAAAAGACATCCAAATGCTGCTCAGTTTGCTCTGTAAAGGACAGAACTGCTGAGGCTGCATCACTTGTGGCTCCTGAGCCTGGTGCCAGCATACAGAATTCCCTCCTTACAGCTTTTCCATAGCACGTGCCAAGTATCCAGCTCTTCAGTCTGTTATAAATCATCCCTAATTCTGTAATTGCTTTGCTAGTGATTATAGGCAGACTCTGCTTGATCCTTCAGTGGTTTTCCTTTATCCACATTTTCAGTGGGCTCTTTTATTGCTGGTTCTATTTTCCAGTTGCTTGCTCCCCTTTCCCAGTTCTAGCAGGCCCCATGGCTCCAGTCCAGTGTTTTCCCTGTGACAGACAAGGCAGAGCCCCCTCTGCTTTTGGGGCTGCTTTTCCATCAGGAGCTGTCAGGGGAGGGGGCACCCTGTGCCTCTGGCTTGCAGACATGGGAGGCAAACATGTAAGGTCATGCAGGTAGAGAAGTGCTCTGAATCACTCTCCCGGGGCTGGGAGCTGCATTCAGGGCTGGGTTTGGAAATCGTGGCAGGCAGACAGTGAAGCAGAGCTTGCAGTGTGACTGAGCTATTCCCTGCCTACCCAGGGACGCCTCTACCCAGGCACAGGAGCAGCCACACACTCATGCCTGCCTTGTTGGCACATCCTCAGCCTGCAGCCAGGCTGGCTGGTGCTGCTGAGGAGGTCAGGAGAGCTGCTGGGTGGTCCCTGTCCCCCACACGTGCTGTGCCTCCCTCCAGTGCAGCACCAGCAAGCCTGGCTTTTCAGGGCCCCAGCACTGTGCTCTGCTCCCCTTTTCCCCCTGCCCGAGGGGTGCATATTCACTTCTTGAATTTGCACTTTGGAAAATGCACCTGGGGATTCAGGCACTGGGGGAAAGCCCTGCCCTGGGTTAGGGGTGATGTTGGATGAAAATTAGGGATTCTCTCAGTGGCAGGTAAGATCCAGATCCCTTCTGTACCACTTTGGAAGGACACGACTGACACAAAGCTGAGGTTGTTGCTTAATTCCTGCAGTTTCAACTCAAACTCAGACCATAAAAGCCATAAACCAGGGCTCTTTATTTGTGAAAAAAATGGATTAAGCTGTGAGGGGTTTGAGAGGTTGACTTTGACCTGCTTTTGTTTTTCAAACTTGCAGTTAGATTCTGAAGTGCTTAGCTGGCAGTTCTGAAAGCAGCTCAGGGATTTTACAATGATTCTTGGAGGGGGTGGGGGATGTATTCATGTGGGTCAGCTCATGAGCCACCTTGAAGGGTTTTGTTTTCAGAAACTGGAGCTATTGAAAATGGAAAACACTTATGACCTTTCATTCAGACTTCCCTTACATTCAGGGATTTTCCTTCTATTGAATGGGCATTGACTACTGCCTTCAATTTTTATTTTGTCTGTTAATGTCCTCTTCAACTTTAATTTCAGGTTGAAGTACTCTCTTCCCTAACCATTCTATGAAAATGGCCATCTGATGTACCCTGTGGTTGAGCAGATGTTATCTTGTTTGGTAATGAAATTCTGCCCTGAGTAATTGGACTTTCTTCCTGGTTCCTTGTAATTAAGGCAGAAGAAAAGAACAAAACCTGCTGACTTGATACGAGTAATTGCTTCATTAAGTTATTTGCTTCCTTACCATAACCATCAGCCCAACGAGAGCAGCCTGACCATCAGATCATATAAGATGATCCTTTAGTGCTGTGGGGTTTTGGTGCTTTGTTGTCAGATGATGAAATCACAGGGGAAAAAAAAAATAGGAAACACACAGCTAAATTATTTACCTTTTAACCACATGAACTTAAGACCACAGAGGGCCTGGCTGTGCTGTGTCCTAAGCAAATGAATCAACCTCTGGAAAAAGCAGGGAGAGAGAGAGCGTATGAGGCTTTAGGTCACCACAGCTGCCTGGCCTCCTGCATCTGAGCATTGTGGATTGATGCTGACAGGCTGAACATCTGTGTTTTCCTACTGTGGAGCAAGAAGGGGAGAGATCTGCATGAAATCCTGGCCACTGGCAAGAAAATGTGGCTCAGGGCTGGACTGTGGCAAGTTTTAGCAGTGATGGTCGTGGTTTGTGACATTGCTGTCGTTTGTGTTTAGCCATCCTGGCTTTGGCAGTCGGGTTTGCACAGACATTTGGGGACACAGGGTCTTACAGGTGGCCACGCTGTCCCCAGTGGCACTGAGGACAGGGAAATAGGCCTCCTCATGTGTAAAGTTACACAGATGTAGCTGAGATCTCAGCCATGATTTCCAGCAGGAGATCATTCCCCATCCATGTGGACCTGAGCTGCTGTCACTCACATCCCACCACCCTGTCTCCATGGTTCAGTGCGTTTGTGCTTAGGAATAACAGATCACCTCAGATGCACTCCATACACCCCCCTCATTTCCTAATTGCAAGCTGGAGAGTCAGGCTGCTGCAGCAGAGCAGCCACATGATTCATATGTGCCTACAGATGAAGTCAGGGCTTGGAGGATTTTTGGATGTGAATTCCACTGAATTATCCCCAAGTGCTGTGGAAAGCAGTTCCAGGTCACTGCCAATCAGTCCTGCAGACCTCTGCATGAACAGCCTGTATGATCCAGGAATGCTATCAGGGACTTTGATCATGGAGCTGATTCCTATCTCCCTGTCCAAGATCTGGGCAGGTATGTTTTCATAAGGCTCCACTGAGCTTGGAGCAGCCAACATTCCTGCAGCTGAAAAATTAGGCAGTAACAAGTTAGACAGGCCAGAGTTTTAATCCCAGTTTGGATAACCCTTTCTCAGAGCTGTTAAAAATGAAAATATGTTTGCTTTTTTCAATAACTAAATGAGGATAATGACTAAGTCAGCGGTGCACTGTATGGATTAACTGACTGGCACAAGAGGTGCATTGTGTGAGGGAATGCTCTGCTAGGGCTGCAGGGGAAAGGGAGAGCCGTCAGAGGTGCCATAAGAGTTTAATTTCCTCAAGAAGGGGGCAGAGGGGAGGGCAGATTCTGCCAGTCCCCAGTGCTGGTTGCCAGGCTTTTGTCCTTTCTCACAAGCATCTGGCTGTCCTGGGCACCAACAATGGGAAATGGGCATGGACAATGGGAACTGTGCCCCGCAGAGGGCACAGAGCATGGGCTGAGCTGGGCCACCAGCAGCCACTGCTGGCACAGAGCTCCTCCAGTGGAAGTGAGCAGATCCAGTGGGATGCTTGAACCCCTGGCCCTTTCCTGCTGGCTTCCAGCTTTCGGATTCTGGGGTGAGTCAGGTCCCACTGCACATGCAGCTGTGCCCAAAGCCCTCCTTGGTGCCTTGCCAGGGCAGCCCTGGCTCGGCCAAAACCCACAAGGTCTCAGCTCCTGTGTGGTGGCCTCCTGCTTCAGCAGCTGCTGCAGGAGGTGCAACATCTGCAGCTGCAGGGGCTGCAGGTGCCACTGGGCTCAGAGCAGCCTGCCCAGGCTCATCCTCCAAAGGTCACTGCTGTGCGTGTGGAGCTGGGCACCCCGAGGTGGGGACAGGCAGGGCTGACACAGCCGCTCTGAGGAGAGGCCAGCTCTGAGCTGGCACCCCAGTGCCAGGGTGGGATGTGTTGGGCAGGGGGATGTTCGGGCTGGGGCAGGATGGGTGTGGATGCCCGGGCTGGATGTGTGAGACTCACACAGAGCCTGCCAGAGCTGCAGCCAGGCCCAGCCAGAAGTCCAAATCCCTACTTTCAGGAGCAGTAAATTCCCTCACTGACTTACGAAAGAGCAGGGAAAAAAAAAAAAAAATACAACCCACCTCTAAATGACTTACGTACTCGAAGCCTGTGGGTTTTGCATTGTATTAAACATTAACCTGCCCTTCTGAGCCAAGTGGCTGATTCTCTGGGCAGTTCTGAGGCCAGGCAGGCAAAGAAAAGGATTCTTTGTCAGAGAGTATTTCAGAAAATTATCCCTTCAGCCATTTTCTGCCTGATTGTGTTTGTTTGGCCCTGCAGTAGGATGCCTGCCCCACAGTTTGCTGTTTGTGTTTGTGCAGTGGAGCTGATCAAACAGCCACAGCTCTGAACACCACAGCAGCCCTAGGACGATGGCACAGACCCCCTTTGCACATGTAATCACACACACACAGGACTGGACACTGAATTGCACACTAAAGCAGGCACACACCCCTGTAAATCAAGAAGGGAAAGCTGCCTTTTGGACCGCAGTAAAGTGAATGCTGAGTGTTAGACAGTGGTGCCCATCAGAGAGGTGCAGGCAGGAGCAGAACAGTGGGATCAGTGACCAGCAGCGGGTTCTGCTCCTGACTTTGCCCTTACTTGGTGCACAAGGTGGGGCAAATTGTTGCCGTATTGTTTCTCCTCCATGAATTGTGAGTAACGATTTCAAAAGCACCTGTGGAAAGGGCGACACATCATTAGTACTGCCTTACATGTGTGCTTGGTTAAGCAACAAACCTTTGGTTGTTCAAGAGGGTTTTTTTGATGGAAGTTTTGTTGATGACAGTTTTTGCAAACATCTCCCTCCTGCAGACCTCAGCACTAGAGTGATGCAGTTCTGTCCTGCAGCCCTGGGTAGTTGTTGTTGCTACAATCCTGGGAATGAGCAGTGCTCCTGAGCTGTTCCAGTGCAAAGTCTGGCTGCTTAGCACTGAATCCCCCAGTGACTTCAGCCAGCTCTTCCAGTTTTGCACTGAAGACAGAGAGAGACTCAGACAATCCTTCTTCTCAGATCTGTTACAGAGGGGATAATCTATGGTTAAGAAATGGTAAGAAATGCTGATACCTGGAAGTCCTCTTAATCCAGCTCATCCTCTGCCTTTCTCTGTCCCCGTGCAATGCCAGGGTTAGGGCTGGGGACTGAACACGTTTTTCCCTACTGTGGAAGAGTCTGAAACGAAGCAGAAAGCCCTTCCTATGGAATCCATGCCTTAGAGCTGGTGGAATTCTCTCATGTGAGCAGGACTTGAGCTCTGCACCTTTGTGTGTGGGTGACCCACCTGGAAATCTTTCCAGGGAACAGCCTGGCCCTTCCTCCAGCAGTTCAGGCTCCTCCTGCACTTCCCTGTGCCCTTAGAGCAAATTAAGAGTAGCTATGACTTTCTTCCTGTCTGTGTTTGTAATGCCCCCGGCTGATTGCATTTGTATAATTAATTGCCCAACCTGCGTCTCGCAGGGGAGCGATCCGGAGCGTGTTTGCCCTCCTGGCACATAAGGAACAGTGAAACCCTCTCCCTGATGTCTGGGGGCTGTTTCTGGAGTCCGTGGCTCTCTGTCCCCCCGCAGCAGTGAGGTGTGAGCCTGCACAAAGGCTTTGCTCACTTTGCAGCCTTGAATGAGCCCTGGACGAGCGGGTTTGGAGAAGAAAGAGGCGTTTTCACGGGTCACTAATGCACTTTGAACTAGAGACGGGAGAGCAGCGCTGACCCGAGCCGCTCCAGCAGCCGAGGGCTGCATCAAACCCGTGGGGTGCGCCGGGCTGGAGGCGTGAAATTCCACCCCTTCCCTTTGCTGCGGCGGCGAAATGCGCCGGGATTTGCGGGGCGGGGAGCTGGCAGGGCCGAGCCCCGGGGATGGTTTGCGTGCCGCGGGGGTAAAGGTGCAGCCCGGGGGAGGCTGAGCCCCGCTCTTCCCCTGCCCGTGCCAGGAGAGTTGGAACAGCCCGCAGCGGTGTGTGCGGCTGGGAAAGGTGTGTGCGGCTGGGAAAGGTGTGCGCTGGCAGCGCTGCGCTGCCCCTCGGCCCGGGCCAGGCGCGGATGCGGTGGCACCGTGCGCGTCCCCTCCCCGGCCCTGCCTACAAAAGGATCGCGGCACCCCCGGCACCGCGCACCCCGCCCGGCCTCGCCCCTGCTCCCATGTCTCAGCAGCGACGGCATGAAGAAATCCTCGTATTCAGGTGAGCCTCCCTCTCCTCTCGCCTGTCCCTTTGTGTCTGTGCGGGGAAAAGGAAAAGGTTTGCGAAGCCCAGAATAGGGCGTGCGCAGGGCGGTGAGAGCTCCGCGGAGGAGCGGGCGGCTGTTTCACTGTGCGTGAACAAGTGGAAAAGGCTCGGAAAGCCAAGCAAACGCGGCGAGGCAGCTTGTTCCAGGCGGAGCCCGGCACTGGGGGCACGGACCGTGTTGTCAGAAGGCACCTGTGCCAGCACGGGGTGACATCGCACCAGGACGCTGTGCGTGACACTGGCTGCCCTCGGGGCTGCAGGCATGTCCAAACGGGGGGTAAGAGATGGGGTCCCCTCGTGCTGGGGGACTCTGTGCCCCCTTCTCCCCTTCCTGGCTTGCCAGTGGGCATTGTGCCCTCTGCTCCTTCCTCCCCGGCTAACACACAGTGTGCAACCATGCCTGGCGTCATTCCTCTGAATCCCCCGGGAAATCCTGTCCCAGGAAGTGCCTGGTGCACCACAGAGAGGGCACCTCTCCTCTAAAAGGTGCCCTGCTCACCCCATAAAGCTCAGGTGCCTCTGGCAGCTCCTCCAGCTGCTGGACTTTGCTCTGCAGCTGATTTCTGCTCTGCTCCAGGCACCACCTGTGGCTCTGCAAGCCAAGTTCTGCGCTGGCTTCTCCCTGGCCACTGTGGGGGCGTGATGTCACCATGCCAGCCTCCTCCTAACACCCCAGGCCACGGGTCTGGCCACCCCTCAGGGCTGCTGGTGACAACTGCCAGTCACTTGAGGCACAGCATGGCCACAGAGCTGTGCCCGAGCTCATGAGCCACAGGAGCTGAGGGTTTGGCTTCACTCTGAAAACTCACCCTGTGGTGCTGCTGCCTCATTATGGTTCAAATTCATTAGCAGCGTTTCTCTCTTGCACGTTTTTCTTCTCTCATTAGCGTTGCTAAATGGGCTGCCGGGAGGGTTTATTAGGGCTTGGGTTTACCTTTCCTAAACCCATCTGCTGCGACTTCTGAGCACACACCACGCAGGTGGGGTGGGGATAAGGAGTTTACCTTGGGGTGCCTCACCTCTCAGGAGCAGAGAGGCTCAGTCAGACCTTTGTGCCCTAGCCACAGGCTCATCCCAGCACTGCTTTTGTTCCTGGAACTCCTGGCAGCAGCAGCAGGAGGAGGGGAGAGCATGAAACAGGGATTTTACACAGCAATCACTTCTTCTGAAGCCAGCTCTTACATGTGTGCCTTGGGGATGTCTGTTATTTTAGTTGCTAAAGGCAAACTTGCCTGAGAATACTACTTTTTAAGGATTTTTTTTGATTCTCACTTTCCATTACTCAAGGCCAATTGCATCGCCAAAGAAGCAATAGACAGGATTTGTGATAAATGACACGATGATTTATAGGTATTTTCAAGGATGGTTCAAGTGGTTTTGGCCAAGGGTGGTTTCAGTGTCAGGTTTATGTGAGATGCTGGCACTCACTAAAATAAGGATCACTGGAATTATAGTACCTCCAGAATTATTTGTAGTGGTTATGTGTCAGCCACCCTTACCTGAGCTGCAGACTCCTGATTTACTGCTTAGGCACTTGGGGAGAAATAACTCTTCACATATGAGCTAAAGCTATAGGAAAAATTACAGGAATAACAGTGAAGGCTGTGATTCCATCCCAGAATGAAGATTTTCCCATATTGTGACTCGTAAAATGATTCCCCATAAAACATGGGAAATAGACTATAAGTCAAATTGGATTTGCTGGTGCTGTCTAGAGAATTTGTGGCTGTCCCATCCCTGGAAGTGCTCAAGCCAGGTTGGGTGAGGCTCTGAGCAACCTGGTCTTGGTGTCCCATGGCAGGGATTGGAAAGAGATAATCCTTAAGGTCCATTTCAACCCAAACCGTTCTGTGATCCCATCTCAGCTGGGAAGCTTTCGGGGATGCACCTCTGTCCTGTGTTGCTTTGTAGAGTGCCAGGGCCCCCTCCTGCCCCAGACCTGTCGTGTCCTTGGAGCTGTCCCGGGGCTCCTGCAGGTGCTGCGCACCTGGAGCCAAGGCAGCAGCAGGGACAGGTGTGGGGGGCTCTGTGCCCCACCAAAGGGCTCTGGTTTGTGCTCCAGTACATCCAGGGAGGGAAGAGAAGCACGGGAGGGAATTCATCCAAGCAGCAGTGCACAGACTTGGCCCCCCACCTAAATAATCCTTAAGGGCTGTGGCAGGCCAGGCTCTGTCTGTCGTGGGGGCTCGATCCATATCTGGCTGTCACGGGTGTGAAACGGGCTGGGAAAACTGAGACTCGATGTTTTTCAGGCTGATACAGCACCGGAGAGACCTGGTGTGATTCCCTCAAAGAGTTTTAACCACCCTGCCATAAAAGCTGCTGGGTGGGGCAGGGATGACCCGGTGTCTGCAGAGCCCATTGTTTGCTCCTGAACCCGACCCCATCTCCCGTCTCTGAACTGGCACCGCCTGTGTCTGAGCTGGGGAAAAATCAAAAGAGTTGTTCAGACCTGATTTTTTTTGTATTTTTTTCCTCTCCAGTTCGCTGGCCAAACTGCAGTATCAAGGAAAAAATACTGCTTGGATCCAACAAAAACGTTTGTTTAATTTTAGATTGTCATTTGCAACAGAAATTCAAAATAGTTTGTTTTGAAATACGTTAGAAAAAAGTCATTGTTTTTCGGCTCAAACTCTCAGCTAATTCTTATTCCCCAAAACTTGTATTGCTGGGCCAGTGAGAATAGGGGGAAAACAGGGAAAAAAAGGGTGAGGAGAGAGTTTTGGAGCCCAGGAGTGGAGGGAAGGGGAAGGGTGGTGGCGCTGGCAATGCCAGCGTGGAGTGTGATGTCCCAGGAACACCAGTCCCTCACCTGAGGCTGTGGAAGGTGTTCTCGATGTGGGTTTGTGGTGGAGTTGTGTTCCCTGGTGTTGAAACGGCAAAAGGAAAATAACAAGGTCTACGAAATGAACTTGTTTTTTGATAATCCCAGAACAGCAGGAGGCTTCTGCACAGACAAAAGGTTTTGCATTAGTTTCGGGATGCTGAAAGCTCTGCAGGTTGGCTGGGTCAGCTGCCAGGAATGATCTGCATCATTCAGATCCACGTGGAAGCTGGTTGATACTAAACATCCATGTCTCCTTGTCCTTGCTTCAAGCCCCATAGAAAAGAACAAACAAAATGCTGTTCCTGCATGGCAAACCCCTGCTCTCTTTTGGACAACCACATCTCCAATTTGTCTGTACCCATCTCTCACGTTTTTGAACCAGTGAGGAGCAGCCATGGTGCCTGCTTACATTCACAACATTCGCACATTTCTCTGGTGGGTTTTCTTCCCCAACTATCTTCATTTATTTACATTTTTTAACCACTTGATCCATCACATTGTGCTGTTCCCTGTTCTGCCACTTCCCTATTGCTGCACATGTGGGACAGTGACTTTTGATGTTCGCACTGGCTGGTGCCCCAGGGGTGTTGTTTGAGCTGTAGCAATGTTCAAAGACACCCAGAGAGAGTGGGTACCTTTGTCCAGAGTGCTGGGGGATCCAGGGAAAAGCAGGCATGTCCTTCCCACCCCACATCCCTGAATCTCTTGATGACTGATGTGTGGTGGGTGGCAAAGGCTATATGAGAGCAGGGCAGTGCTCCCAAAGCAGCACTGTCACCAAGAGGCAGCCTTGCCCAGGTCTGCACTCTGTAATTAATACCTAAAACAATTAAGCATTCTTCTGATTGCTTTGAAAATGAAAAAGTTGTATTCTTCAGAGAATTGTATTTCTAATACTCCTGTCCTCTCTCGTGGTAGCAAAGCCTGTAATTTTCTTGAGTGTTACAGATTGTTGGAATCTCTGTTGGATGAAAGCACCTTGATCTCTGGACAGACTGTTCTCAGCTGCCTTCAAGGTCTCACAGTCGGTTCCTGTGGCTTTGCAGATATCAGGAGCTGTTGATGGCACTTGGCATCAGCCCTGGCAAACTTTCCTCAGCGTTTCCTTGCTGCAAAACCCAGGGTGGGACCGTGAGAAGCCCAATCAAAAGGCACAATTGTTTTATTTTACTCCTGTGCTGACAGAATGTATTGCCATAGATGTAAGTGCAATGTGCCATCACATGTTTCTGATGGCTCGTGATGACTGATGGAACCTCGTTATGAAAAACCTTCCTGTGCTGTGCTGGGGTGGCCAGATCCCTGTGATGGCTTTGGTTGGGTGTTCTGCTGTTTCCAGGCTTGGTGGTGTGTGTGGGCAGGGCTAGAGCTTTGCTCCAGGTAGGAAGAACATCCCAACGTCTGTTAGAAAATAGTTTGGAGAAGCAAGGAAATCCAGCCTGTGGAGAAAGACAACAAACCACAACAGGCAGACGTTGGCAGAACACAATGAAAGGCCCAGTGGGGTGATTTCTGCTGTCCTAAAATACCCATCCTCTTCCTGTGGCCACCTGGGCTGAGCAGGGAGAAGTGGTGGCACATGGAGTAGGGAGGTGCTGCAGGGACAGCCCAAAAAGCAGCCCTGGCAGCGAGCGGGGTGCTTTGAGCGAGGCCAGCCTGGACCTCTTTGTCTAAGGATGTCTTGGGCTTTGCTGCACTAGGTGCGATCCAAATCCAAGGAAAAGTCTGTGGAAGAGGAGAGGGGTTTGTGTTGCTGTGGTTTGTGAAGATTTAACTTGTGGGACACGTGTGTGAGGCCAGGCAGCTCACTCAAAGCAGGCAGAGGTGACCTGCAGGGGACACCTGGCCCTTGGGGTGACAGCAGCTGGCCATGCCGGTGTGTTTAACACCACACCAGGGAGTTCCCCTTCCTGCCAGGCCCTGGCATCCTCAGGAAAAGCAGCTGTGCTTGTGCAGCCCTCCCTGTGCAATCACACGAGCAGTGCTGCGGTGGCAGAGGCTGCACGGGCGACTCAGCCCGTTCCCACGGTGGCCTCAGTGACTGACCGGTGACAAGGACAGCCCAAGGCACCCCTTCAAGGTTTGTGTTCCAGAGGGGGACTCCTCACAGCTGCCGGGGAAGCTGCTTCCTGCTCAGGTGAGCCTCTCCCAGGGCTCCGAGGGATTCAGTCATCTCCAGAGGAGGGGCTGGCATCCACGGGGGATGGCACCAGAGCCTGGCAAAGGAGAGTTTTTGTCCAGTGCTGTGACACTTGTGAGAGCAGCTGACTGTGCTGGGCAGGAAGGGGCTTGTTGGGAAGTTCTTGCCTGAGTTTCAACATTCATCACACTCTGAAGCACAGTATCAGTTATTTCTGTGACCTGAACTTCTCATTTCAGGCTCAAATCTGATGCCCAGAGGATGTCACTGTCCCCTCCATTTCCCTCAGACACTGTACTGCCTTCGTTGCTCCCAGGTCAAGCAGATGGAAGTTAAACTGGAGGCATGATTGCAAGTTGGAACTAGCAGCAAAAGGGTTTTTTTTTCTTCCCTTTGTCCATGCCAGATGAGTATTATTTACAGGAAACACTTTGTACAGCTTCGAGATTTGTTTAGAGAGGGAGTGTAGGGGAGGAGACAGCTAAAGGCAGAATGGAAATTAAAAAGGCCACAGTAATGCTCAAGAAAATCCATAATTTCCTGGAGTGGGAGTATTTGCTATTCTGGGGACTGAGGGAAGAGTGGAACTTGGGCTCCTGCTCCCGGGGGAGAGCGTGTGCTGAGGGATGAAGTGGCTCCCTTTGGGACGAGCTTGGCCTGCTGGGGCCGAGGCCAGAGCAGCTGCTGGGGACAGAGGGTCCCTGACACCGCGCTGTTCCCTCAGCTCCCCCAGAGTCACGTCCCTCGCAGGCTGTGCTGGCCATGCCAGGGCATCTCAGAGTCCCCATCAGGCCCTGTTTGCTTTGGCCTGATGTTCTCCAGGGAAATGGGGATTGCCTGCAGCTTTGTGTAATGCAGAGAATAAACAAAGGAAGGATGAGATGCCCTCAGCTGCTGCTGCTGGGGGGTGACTCAGAGCTGAGCTGGGAGTGCCTGGGCACGTACAGGGGAGAGCTGCAGATCTCGGAGCAGGACAAGTCAGGACAAGGGGCTTGCACAGGACAGCCCGGGGAGGTGGCAGGGGGTTGTTGCAGGGAGTTGAGGAGGCTGGAGACTCTGTTTTGGCTGCAGAAGAGCAAGTGTCACCCACCGCGGCTGGTGGCAGCCTGCCCGGGTCTGTCATGGGGGACTCAGCCACCAGCACCCTGCAGAGGCTTTGCTCTCTTAACTTTCCACTTCCATCGTTCTTCCAAGACTGCTTTCAATTGGATTTGAAACTTAAAAGCAAAATCTAGGTACATTTTAATCAGTGGGAATGAGGATGGCACATAGTTCTTTGCCAGTGTGGAATTTAATTTGAAGCATTGAAAGCTGATGATGTTGCCAGTCCAAGCCTAATTCTCCTCGTCCTCTTTGCTCTGGGGAAGGTTTTCAAGCTCACTGATTTTCAGTGTTCTACTGATAGAAGTCACATGTGCTGCAGTGTCCTTATCTGAGGTCACTTGCTAGAAACACTGTGAAATCCTTAAATTCAGACCTTTGTCTTGTGGTCTTACAGCTCACTCTGCCACGTGAAGGGCTTTTTCCCCTCTGGTGTCCTGCCTTCACGTGTTTTGGAGCATGTTTTATAAAACTGCTTATAATGCTGAGAAATGTGAGTTTGAGTTGTGCCCAAACTGTTCCAGAACCACCAAACCATGGGCTTTAAAGTGCTTTTTTGTTAATTTATTGATTTTTTTTTTGTTGTTTTTTAAGCAGGTAAGCTGTGACTCTCAGAGCTGTTGATTATCTACTAAACAGCTCAGACACAACCTGAAGGACTGCCATTAGTGCAGCTAATTACCCTTTGACATTAATTTCCATTCAGCTGCATCTGCGAGCGCTTTCCCAAACTGCTGTTCTGACAAGTGAGATGCCCCTGTTGTGGAGCCCCACATCTGAGAGCCCTCGGTGCTGTGGCTGGCTGGGGATGTCGTGGCTTGGGTGGTCTCCTCATCCTGCTTGGCAGCTGGAGCAAGAGGCTGTGAGTTATTTCCCGTGGTGGGTTTTTGTCAGAGGAACCTCCCAGCAGCGATGGGAAATGGTCTGACAGCTGATTCCTGCAGTTGGTGTTGGGAGCAATGAGTTAATCCGGGCAAGGATGAGCTCAGTCCTTGGGAGTTTGATCCTTCTGTGGAGCTTTCAGACCTTCCTCTGCTGTGCAGGGTTCTTCATGGACCAGCCACTCTCCAGGAAATCATCATCGTGCATCAGTGTTTTAAAATACATCTCAGGCCCTTTGGACAGTGCATGGAGAGGGGAGGAGGGAGTCTGTGGCTGCGTGGTTGTTTTGTGTGTTTGGCTCTGGTTTTAGAGATCATCGTGGGAAAAGTGAGAGCCCTGGTCTTGAGCTGTGATGGAGAGGGAATAGTAAAAAAATGTTTCATAACGTGGATGGATTAATGTTCAGATCTTACTGAGCCTTTCATCTCCTTTGGGCCCTGAGTACAAGTATGGGAATGGATATGAGGCAGAAAAGGCTCCCATGTCAATGTGCTGGGTGCTTATTTTTGCAGGGTTTTGCATTAAACCCTTTTACAGACTGTGCCTCTTCCTCGGTGGGTGATTTTTAGGCTGCAGTTGGTAGAGGCTGTAACACAGGAGAAGGATCTGAAAGATTGGTACAGGACATAATCACACGGCTCCTGCTGAGCCAGGAGCAAACCCTCCCCTTAGTCCTGGGTCAAAATAAGCAGTGTCCTGGTTCCTAGCCCTGTGACGGGATTTCTGTGCCCAGAGCCCCTCCAAGTGATGGACAGGCTGTTCCTGGGAGGCACAGAGGGCTGGGAAGGGTTTCCCACAGGCCAGGGTGGGTCAGTGGGTGGGAAAACAAAAGCTGTGCTGGCAGAGGTGTCCCCAGGTATCCGTGAGCTGTGGCTTTTCTCCTCCCTCCTCTCTGCTGGCTGGGGCTGCCCAAACAGGCCCTGCGTTCCCCAGGGCTACTCTCACTCTCCTGCTTGCCATCTGGAGATGTTTGAATTCCTGGGGGAGCGCAGGGCCTGCCAGGGTGGGTTTGTTTGTGCTTCTCTCTGAGCAAACACCTGCCGGTCACGCGGGGCTGGCACAGGTGGCACCTTGTCCCCTTCCACGGGGCTCCGAGATCCACAGCAGAACCCTGGCTGGTGCACACAGCCTGCAGGAGCCCCAGCCCTGCTCGGGGCAGGATGTGGGGCGTTCCCAGGAGGCTGCAGCAGAGCCCCAGGGAGAGGAGCTGGCTCAGTGCAAACAAACCCTTGGACCGGGGCTGCTCTGCCTGGCACCTGGAGCCTCTCTGTCCCCTCCGGAGAGCCAGGCCAGGAAAGGTGGAATTTAATTTTGCCTGAGTTGAGCCATTTCAAAGCATCTCTGAATCAGAGCTGGTCCCTGCAGATGATTCACCCTGTCTCCCCCTCCGTGTGGGCTGGAGGTGACTCAGTGCTGCAGAGCCCAGCTCTTGGTGGCTGTGGCTCCCAGGTACTGCTGGGGTGAGGAGTCAGACCCTCTGGAGAGGTCTGGTTATGATCCCATCCTTCCTTCAGGTGCTAAAACAGCTTGCAGCCAGTGACAAGCATGTGGTGAGTGCTTGGTGTGGCAGCAGCTTCCCTCCTGCCCCTGACCTGCTCAGGGCACAACTGCTTGAGGAGCAGCTGGGTCACACTAGGGACAGGCACTGTCACAAGTCTGATGTCCCAGACGTGGTAAATAGATTTAGTCTGGACCCCAGTGAATGTTCTCCTCTGGCTCCAGAACTGCTCACAGAGAGGTGCTTCAGCAGAGAGGAAGAGGGGTGCCAGCAGGAAGCTTGCTGAGACTACACAGAAACATTTTCTACTCGTGATCTCAGCCTCTGGAGATAAGGCTGGAATTTTGACACCCCCCAGAGCATCCTCCCTTGGCCCCATGTCAGTCCTGCAGCTCTGGACAGGGGAGGGGGGTTCCTGCCTGGGTGATGCTCCTGCCAGGGATCCAAAAAGTGGAGGTAGGTTTGGGCTGGAGGGATGTGGCAGTGCCACGGGCCCCTGCAGAAGATGCTCTTTGTGAAAGGTCAGCTCACGTTATGAACTCTGCCCCTGGTGTCGAGGTCATCAGAAGTGACCTGAGCCTCCAGACAGGGAAATGCCTTCCAGGTCTGGCTGTGCCTGCCCAGGGGTGGGGTTCTCACTGGGTGCTTCATTCCTTGTGGCACACGGTGCCTGCTCAGGAGCTTCCCCTGTTGGAATCCCTGCGTGGCCCGGCACGGGGGCTCGGCAGTGCCGGGCTCAGTGCAGCGGGGTTTGGCTCACTCGGCAGAAGCAGCCGAGTGCCTTTTCTGTGGCAAGGATTTGCATGGTGGAGACTGAACATCTGGATTGTTGGGGTCAGTGACCTGGGGGGGTTCTGGATGGGACCCAGGGCTCCACTGACAGCTCTGTCACACTGGGTGTGCCGTGGCCCATGGACAATGCTGCCTTTCACCAGACCCACAGAACGGGCTTTGTGCCTCCTTCTGTGAGCCCTCTTTCTCTCTGTGAAGGCTTCCTCAGAGGCTGCAGGCACTGCTCCATGACTTGGAATGGTTTTCACCTGTGCCAGGAGTGATTTCAGGCTGCCTTTTGCCAGGGCTGGGCTCTTTGGTGGTGCCAGGTGCTTTGCTTTTGCCTTGCTGGCAGCTGGAGAAGCCCATTAGGAGGAGGAGCTGCACTGGGGCCACTTGGCACCTGGAGAGAGGGGTGTGTGTAATCATGGAGCAGCATCAAAAGGTGGTTTTTATATCTGGGCTTTATTTAAATGAACCCATTCCCACTTTTCCTGCTGCTCTGCTCTAGAGCTGCCTGTAGGAGAGCATGGTTTGACCAAAAGGTAAAATTTGGTCTAGAATTATTTTATTCATAGAATCAAAAAATATTTTGAGATGGGACACACAAAGTTTATCAAGCCCAGCTCCTGGCCCTGCACAGGACAGCCCCAAAATCCCAGCCTGTGCCTGAGAGCATTGTCCAAACACTTCTGGAACTCTGGCAGGGTTGAGGCCATGACCACTGCCCTGGGGAGCCTGTTCAGTGCCCCAGCACCCTCTGGATGAAAAACCTTTTCCTAATACCCAACCTAGGCCCCCCCTGGCACAGCTTTTTGATGTTTCCTTGAGTCTCCTCACTGGTCACTAGAGATAAAAGATCAGTACCTGCCTCTTGCCCCTTACTAAGATTTTAAAGGACAACCCAATAAGATATTGGCACTTACATATTGATTCTACATCTTGGTTTTAAATGAACTTACTGCTTTTGTGCTGGGTATCTCTGATGGATTCCGGGGCTCAGCATGGGCTGTGGGGACTTGTGAGAACCTGGCCCTTCACTAAATGTCTTTAAATGGTTTATAGGGAGAGTCTGTGGGGCAGAAGGGGAGCAGGCAAGAAATTTAGTCTTGGAGTTGACTGGTCCCTCACAGACAGAGCTTTCTTTTCCATCTCCAAGTCAGAAAGACCAACCGTGGTCCCCAAACCAGCTACACGAGTGATTGAGGGTCATCTGGTAAGATCCAGATGGAATTATGCTGAAGTTTGTAAAGGCACTTCTGCAAACTCCAGTGAAAGCTGATCTGCAGCATTAGGCACTCAAATATGTCCTAAGTTTGGCTGAAGTTCTCTTCCAACTTCCCTGCTGCGGCCACTATTAAATATAATTGTAAGATACAAGGAAAAACACCAAAGAATGTTATTAGTTTATGAATCTGGGTTGCCTTGGCTACTTCTGAGGTAGAATTAATAGGAGAAAACCCTCAATTGTATGAGGCCAGGGCTTCATTGTAGTCTCAAATTGTAATTTCCCTTCTCTCCCCTTTAAGGACAGCGGACATTATCTCAGGAATCTATAGATAGTGCCTGAGTCATTCTTTAAAGCGCAGCTAAAATGTAAAAACATTAAATAATATATCCCTGCAGCTCCTCTGACCAGGGGAAGCGTTTGACACCTCATTTTGCAGGCAGGGAAGAGTATGTGGAGGAGGAAAACTACGTGCAGCGAGTCATGTTGGAGTCCTGATGGTGGCTGAGCAGTTCTGACTCCCCTGCTTGCAGCTGGCTTTGCCCCATGGCCAAGCTGGTCCTCCCTGCCTGCCCAGGGCAGGATGAGCCTCAGGAGCAGAGAACTGAGAGGTGACTGGGCTTGGGGTCACAGATAAATGTGCCTGTGTGATGTCCCAAAGGAGGAACTGCCCTTCTGAGCTCAGTTTTTTTGTGTAGGGCCGTGCAGGGAGCTGCTTGCTGAAGCACAGCTCGGAGCTTGGGCTTTCTGAGTCTCAGGCAATTCTGTGCAGTATCAGAGCACCCCAGGGGCCCTGCCCAAGCAGTGCAGGCTCAGCATTGTGTGAGCTGTGTGTGTGTGTGGTGCTGAGTGTCTGTTCAGGCTGTTCTGCAGTGGGGCTGCTCAGCTGGAAAGGCTCTGGTAGTGTGTGCAGCCTGAAGCATGTTTAGAATAGAAATGTTTGTGTGGATGTTTGATGCAGAGAGAGAAGTGCCCGTTATCTGCTTGATCTTGATGCTCTTCCAAGGTTTTCTGCTCTCCAGTGAATGACCAGACAGTTTGTGGATCTTGACCCTGAATGTTCACCTGAGTTTCTGGCTAGGAAGGGATTTTAGTGACCTTGGCTGCTGCTTTGCCTGGTGCTGGTTCCCTCACCCAGGTGTTACCTGGCTGCAGTGGAGCGAGCATCTCTCGTAGGGCAGGAAGGAAGAGGACACTTTCTCCCAGTCTGAAGTGAGACTGTGACTTGCACCTCAGGAAAATCCCTGGCTGAGCTTTTCCCTTTGCAGCATCTGCAGGCTCAGACGTTGGTCTCAAACCCTGTTTCTCCTGCAGCTCTGATGGGGAGGTGCTCCCTGGGCCTGGGTGTTCCAAAGTGTCCAGCTCTGCTCGGGGTGTCCTGTTTGCACAGCTCTGACAAGGACCCTGCTGGGCCATCCTGCTGGGTCACCCCGTGGGTCACCCAGGCTCAGGAGAGCCCTTAACCCCTGCCCTTTGTGTCTGCTGCCCTTCAGCTGCTGCCTCTTTGTTCTGGGCTTTTCCCCTTTGTACACCCCCACCCCTCTCTGGGAAAAATCAACATTTGCCTTGCAGAGCCTGGCAAACAGAAGGGGTCTGTATTCCATCCCGATGGCAGCCCCAGGCTTGCAGGGCTCCCATGATAAATCCAGTGGCGTTTGTTGCCAGGGGGACCCTCTGAAACACAAGTTTGGGAGTTCTGTGTGTGTGTGTGAAATGAGCAGGGAAGTTGTGAGCAGTCACTGAGCAAATGCTGGGGCTGAGGAAAAAAAAACGTGGATTGCATTGAGGCTATAAGAAGATGGCAAGAAATTGGTTTAAAATCTAAGTAAGGATGAATTTTTGATTTTTATTTTGTTTTTAATCTGAAGTACCATGTTGCTGCTTCGTGTGCCAGAGCTGCTGGTGCTGGAGCACAGCAGAGGTAGGTGCTGGGCTGGGAATTTGCACCAGGAGTTCTCCTGTGTGGTCACAGCCAGAGCACTGCAGGCCTGGGAGTGGGGAGCAGAGCTGTGGGGTGGCTCGGGAGTATTTGATCCATATGGAAATACCACACTGGAGTTTTAAAATTCCTTCAAATGTGCCCGTGGTTTTCTCCAGCTAATCCATGGCCATCGTCAGATGAACCTGCGAAAGTGAGGTGCACTCATGAGGCTGGAAGATGTAAATGTTGGGGGGTTTTAGAAGGCAAAGGATGAGCAGTGATTATTTGTTTTACCTTTGTTTCCATAGTGCTCCGAGTGCTGAGCCTTATCCCTTGTCCACTCAAGCTCCTGGGGACTCTTGTGTTATTAATGTTAATTAACTAACACGTTTCTAGCTTGCTGGAGCTCTTGTGGCAGCTGGTTAATGTAAGAGTTTGATTATTTCCTTCTTTGAGCAAGGCTGCAGCTTGGATGGGTTCAGATGCCTTCCCTCCTTCCCACCTCTGCAGGAACAAATGGGACCAGATCCAAGCTGCTCTTGCCGTGGCTTTACAAGCTCAAACCCCCTCATTTAGTGAAAGTGCCACGAGGCACCTGTTTGTTGAATTCCCCTTCTTGGGTCCTGCTTCTCCCTTTTGGATTTGGCAGATAAGGAATGCGAGCAAGCGGGGAGCCTGGTGAAGACAGGGTAAATTTAGAGGGACGAGACCTCTCTGGAGATCTGGGCAGCATCAACAGTGAACCGGGAGGGATTTTAGACTTGACAGTGGTTACCAGCTCCATCCCCAACCAGCAGAGCTTCACAACAGCAGTTTTCTATTCCTACACAAATCCTTTTCCCTCACTTCCTGCTGCTAAGTAAAAGAGTTCCCTAAGGCAGAGGAGCTGACAACACAAACAAAAGGCCTGTTTTTGCAGTCCCTTCCAATTTGTGTGGGCACTGGGGTTGTGAATGTACATCTGCACAAGTCATCTGCTGTGGGGACGTGGCACCTTCTCCGCTGCCCGGCCGGAGTACTGGAACACTCCAGCCAGAAGGATCACAGATGATGACTAACACGCCTTTTTTTCACATGAAAAACTGCTTGTGCTAATTTTTTTTTTAGTGCTTTCATGTATGTCTGAATGAGTATCAGCTGTGAGGAATTTGTGGTCAGTAAAGAACAGATCATCACGAGGGGTGGTGAAATGATCTTGTTATTTCTATGAAGTGAATATCTGAGGACTGAGCTTACTCACCTCAGAATAAACTCATGGGGAGAAGGGAGTGTCTCTGTACTGTTTGAAAGCCATTTTAGCTCTTGAACAACTTGCCAAAGCACTTGAGATCACTCCAATGTTTTAGTCTTGACACTGAAAGTCTCCAGAAAGCCAAGACTTAGTTCAAGCAGGAGCTTGAATCCGTGCTGACCAGATAAAAATGTGTGCTGTGGGTTTTGTGGGTCAGCCAAGGCAATTTTCTGGCCTTAAGCTTTATGGATGCAGCAATTGATTTCCTGAGAATTACTGCAGTTTAATTTGAGTTAACCATTTGAATCAGGGCCTAAATTTGAGCCTGGGTTAAAGTGCTGTGTCCCCTGTCACCCTCTACCACCATGTGCAGGACTGGCCCTACCTAACACAGCCCTTTGCTTTTGCAGACCACTGCTGGCCTTGGGGAAGCCTTTCAAATACTGCAAAAATTGAATCTGGCTGCCTCTTATCTTTAGCACAAGCTTTTGGAACACCTTTTTAGTGTTGGAATGCTTTTGGCACGTGCTAAAGTAGAGTGTTGTGGTAGGAATAGGTGCATCTTGCTAATGCACATTTTCCTGTGGTTTCCTTGAGGGTGATTTGACCTCCAGCCTTGGGCTGGGTTCTTTCTAAGTGTGAACTCATGACTCCATGTGTTGGTGAGTAGGGTTTTGTGCCTGTGAGGGAAATTGGAGGTGTTTTAGGCTGTCTGTACTCAGCCTTTGACCTGGACACAGCTTGTTGGTGCATCTAGGCTGTGCTGGAGAAGGTTGTGGAGCTCTCCTGAGTCTGCAGCTGGTGCCCCTTGGCCACAGCATCCCTCCTCCATCCCAGCAGCATCCCTCCATCCAAGCATCCCTCCATCCTGGTGAAAGCTCAATTTGCTGCCAGGGGTATTTGATCCAGAATGAAACCATGCACTAGGGCTGAAGTTTTTTGTTGGTTTTTTTTTTTTTTTTTTTTCCTAGCTGTGCTCAGCTTCTTTGTAACGGGTTTGTTTCACAGAATCTGGAAAAGTGTCTTTTATTCTTCAGTGCGTGTTTCTGATTAGTACTGGAAATGAACATGAATTTTTTTCCCTTTTTTTTCTTTTTTTTAAACTGTATTTCTTTTGAGGTTCATGTTGCAAGTGGATTTCAAGCTAATGGAAGAGAAGCTGTAATTGTGTGGTTCATTTGACTCAGAGCACTAGAGATTCTTCTTCTTTTGCTGTCAGATATCCCTCCCTTGCCGTCCCTGGCTCCCCTGAGCCCCTGTGTCCCCAGCTGTCTGCAGTGACAGCTCCATGTGCAGGCTGTACCTCCAAAGGTGATGTCCTGTGTCAGCATTAAAGTTCTGCAGCTCAGCCTGCAGCAGCTGGAGCGTTGGAGAAGCCTCAGAGGCAGTGACTGTGCAGGGTGGATCAACCCACATGAGGGTTTTCCTCCTGTTAACAGCTCCTTGCTACTGCTGAGGTCTTCTCCAGCCACTTTATCCCTGGAGTTTTTGGGGAAAGCAGGCTGAAATTCAGCTGTCAGTGAAGGCAAGCCTCCTGCCACTCTCTGGGTGGTACCATGGGTACAGCAAGAGAGATTTCGCACCCTGAGTGGTCCTAAGAGTGTTGAGATGGACTTGCACAGTGAACAAAGAGTGGAAAACCCCGTCCCAGCAGTCAGCACCGGCACCTGAGCAGGGCAGTGACATCCTTGCTGTCCTTTATACCCTCCCTAGGTGACAGCAGGAGGGCCTGAGGGGTTGGCAGAGGGCAGGATGGGGTGGAGGAGGTAGGGCTGGGCGTGTGCAGTGCACAGGGGCTGCAGGTCCTGCCCCGGGGGCAGTCAGCCCTGCCAGCCTTTGCTTTGAGAGCTGCTGGTGGTGTGTGGGTGCTGTAACCCCTCTGAAGGAGGGATTCCTCTGCTGAGGAATCCTCACCAGCCCAGAGCTGCAACCATCCAGAATGGCTCAGTGATTTGTCCCGGAGCTGTACGCCCCAGGAAGGCAGGAGTGTGGGTATGTCCAGAGCAGGAAACTGGTTTTGGATGGAGACATCTCCAGGGCTGTCTGGGCACCGTGCTGAGCTGTGCTGGGTGAAGGAGGAAGCTGCATTATCTGACCTCAGACCCTGAGGTAAATACACATAACAGAAGCAAGGGTCACACGGGCTGCTCAGATGAGCTCTGCTGACTGCAGCACGCTGTGGCTCCTGCTGGGTTTGGCCCATCCCTTTCCATCACCACCTTTGTTTGCCTTGGCTTCTTTTGTTTGTTTGTTTTTCTGTTTTTCTTGGGCTGCGTAGAGAGAGCGAGTTCCTTCCTCCACTGTGTGCCCTCACTGCCTGGTTTCTGTTGATAATGGGAATTGCTCACTTGTCCTTTTGGATTTTGCATCATGTCAGTATAACAGCGTGGATGGCTTACTGTGAGGAGAAAATCAGTCTCCCATGGGCTCTCTCTTCAGTGTTACATTCATCCAGAAGGTTTGGGATCAAAAACTCTGGGGCGTTTGGATCATCCAAAAACTCTGGTGTGTTTTGGAGAATGTATGTGTTGAGTTTGTTGGAGCTGAACATCTCTGGCAGTTCACTGCTTAGCTCTAGGTTCAGATTCAGCCAACTCAGCTAGAAAAGTCACACTGGACATTTCTCCAGACAAGCTGGACTCCATCCCCCTCTGCCCTGCCCTGTCTGCATCCCCTGCAGCAGCAGGGTGAGCACCCAGAAGCTGCTCCCATTTCAATACTGGGATGCTTCACATCCATTGTGTTACATCAGCAGCTGCAGGAAGCACGAAACAGTAGAAAATTTGGCCCGATATTGTCTGGAGGGAGTGATTTAAGTGTGAGCCTGGCACTGACGTGGTTGTAGGAGCGATTCTGGGCTTTGTCAGTTGTGAAGGAGACCCCAGACAAGTCCAGAGGTTTTGGGTGCTGCTGCCTTTCTGCTGGGCCATATGGCCCCAGCCCGTGGATCTGGAGGGAGTTAGTCATTGATTATAAAACATGAAAAAATCCTGCTGAGTGAGCGAGCCAAGGTGAGGCTGAGCTGGCCTTTGTCCTGCTGAGGCACATCCGCCGGGCTGAACGAGCTGCTCTTGGACTGACTGATTCTTAATTTTGGACTCTTCCGTCCTCAACTCGTTCTGCTGGGAACAAGGGGGAGAATTCCCAATTTCAGCTAAATAAAGCACATTGCACTATGGCTCTTAGTCCAGTGTGCTGCAGTGCATTTCCAGCGTGGCTTGAGGGCGGAGAGGGGGAAGGCTCACAGACACTGTGTCGGCAGTGGAAATGTTTGATTTTCATTTCACAGCTCAAACGTGGGGCTCAAACTGCTGCTCCCAGGCTATAAATAGAGGTTACCCCAGAACACGCTCAGCAGCTGATGCTCTCTGGTCCTGCCCCCTCCGCTGGCTTCCTGGCAGTGTGCTCACAGCAGCATATTTTTAGCTGTTGCTTTCTCATTATTTACTTTTTTTTTTTTTTTTGCCAGATCTTCTCTCCTTGCCTTGCCAGGCTGCCAGCTTTCCCTGCTGTTTATCTGCTTTCCAGGACTGTGTCTGGATCCTCCCTCAGTGGAGGGGGGCAGTGAGGCATCACAGATAGCAAACTTGCCTTGGACTGCAGCTCTCCCTCCTCTTTCTAGATTCTCTGCTAAGCTTTCGGTCAGCCTGGCTGAATTTTGTGTTTGCTCCTCATTTTCCCCTTTGACTGAGAGGGGATTAGCAGCATTATTATGTATTATTAATGCTGCTAACAGGCAGCGAAGCAACAGCTGTCAGAAAAACCTCCTCCTAACGCTGCCTCCAACACAGAGCAAATCAACTCAGCTTGTCCACCCCTGTGAGAAAAGGGCGTGAATGGTAATTCCAGCTCCCCAGAGAAAACCTGGGAGACATCAACAAATCCTCAGAAAGGTTTGCATGAAAGCCACGGGCTCAGCCAGGGCACGGATGCTCCAAGTCCTGTGTGTGTTTTTCCACTGCAGCGGTTGCTGAAGGGAATAAAGCCGATTTCCTAGCTGCGATCCTGTCCAAGCCTGCGAGCTCCTCGTTCAGCTTCCGTCCTGCCCCGCCGCAGACGGAATGAAGGCTTTGAACATGAAAAGGCTGCTTTAAGCAGCTCAGCATGGCTGCAGATCTGCATTCCTCAGCCTGCCACCCATCAGCCACCGTTTCCTCTGGGTTCTGAGCAGTTCTGAAAGCTGGATTTCAACTCTGCACCTTGCCTGCACGCAGGGGACGCAGAGCTGTTGTCTCTGCAGGGAGCAGAGCTGGGATGTGACTGCTCTTGCAGCCTGGCTCAAGAAGTGCTGTTTAAAAAAATCTGTTCAGCAGAGGAAATAATGGCTTTTCATTCTTGCTAGCGTCCAAAGAAGCAGTAGACATTTAGAGAGGAGGAAAGAATTAAGAAAAGGATTCAGGGACTGGGTTTAATAGCAAAAATATGTTTAAAATTTAAAATGCTGGTTATAATGCACAAGTTCCCAGAAGTTTCAGCCCTTGTCTTGCTATCAGTGGTGGAAAGTGAGGCTGGGTGATGGCTGTGGCACCCATCTGCCCTGTTGCAATGCAGGTAAAGCTCTCGAGCAGACAGGCTGGGTGTTCATGTGTGGGGGTGGACAGTCCTGGCTCTATTTTTGGCTCTTTGAGGGCAGAGCTGATCGGGGGAATGGCTCTGGGTGCTGCTGCCCATGGGCTCTCCCTGTGTTGCCCTTTCCCAGGACCAGCCCTGTGGTTCAACCACATCACGTTGTAGGCACAGAGGCTTTTTATGTTAGGAAAGGGAGAGAGCAAACACACACGTGCATATATATATATATAAAAATATGTATAACAAGCGCAGGGTTCAGAGCATGAAATGCTTTTTCCATGTCCAGCTGCCAGGCAGCTCTTTTTCCTTCCCTCCCTCTGTCCCAGGCCTTACTGGTATGAAAGTTTTCCTGCCTTTTCTCTATATATATCTATTTCTTTTTAAAGATATTTTTCCCCTTGTATGATGCACTCTTCTAGCTGACAAGGTTTGTAAGGTCGTGACTCCATTACAAATCACAGTTTAGGGCTGTTCTGCATCTTAAATCGGTGCTGTTTTAATCCCTTTGCTTCTGGTCTAGCAGATCTGGTGGATGGTGAGAAGAAAGTTTAAATAATATAACTGAACAACAACATCAGCACCCACAAATCCTGGGGGTTTCTTACCTGTTTGCAGGTACAAACCCTGACCTGAGGTTTTTGAGTGCTGAGGAAGGGTTTGGAATGAGCTGAGGAGCTTCTGTGGCTTGGCAGCTGCAGCTTCTGGTGCCCGAGGTGATGGCCAGTGTCCTGGAGCTGGTGTCCATCCTGGATATCATCCTGCTCCTCCAGCAGGACCCCTCAGAGACAGGGGAGCTGCCAGACCTTCTGGGAATGTCCATACCAGGACATCATAACCTCGGGGGGGATTCCAGGATGTAGCATCCCCCCTGAGGTGGTTCACTGCATTTATTGTGGCCACTTTTATTGAGGTAAAAAAAGCTAGAAACTGAGGCACTAATCCATGTGCAGTTTCATATGGCTGTGTTTTAAATAAATGGGAATTCTGGGGAATTCAAGGAGAATTCAGGTTCTTGCTGAGCGGGAAGCGAGTGCTGTGGCAATCATCATGTTAGAAACAGGCAGCTGGGATGGCAGAGGAATTAAACAAATTGGTGATGGATTAGAAATGTTGTTGTCAGCAGGTGCCACTGGCTTGCCTGGAGTCTGGGAGGCACCTGGGAATTCCTGAGAGCTCTCTGAAATGGGTGTGGGAGGGGAGGTGCATCCCCTGTTCCACTGCTCTGACTCCACGGCAGGCTTCTCACACATGATGGATCCCTGGGATGTGGGTGCAGTCCATCCACGGAGGAGCCTCTGTAAGTGCAGGACTTGTGCAAGCCCTTAAATTCCTGTGCTCTCCTCTCCCAGCAAGGAAGTCTGTCTGGGGAAGTGCTGCACTTCCCTCTGGGATAAAATACCCTGGAGCGAGAGGAGAACGTGAGTGTCCCACATCATGATTTCTAAAGTTCCCTCTGGTGTTTCTGGAAACCCTAAATACCTTTGTGGGTTCGCTGTGTTTGAATAATCGTGTTTCACATCTTCAGGGAAAGGTGGAGGTCTCTCCTCAGGCGTTTCTTGGTTAAAATAACACGGAACTCTCCTTGGATCCCAGAGATGATTGTACAAAGCAGATTCCTGAGAGAACTGTGCCTTGCCAGGTGGAGAGTGACAGCAGGGAGGTAACTCCACACACAATATTCACATGGACTCCTTATTCCAACCTTCTTCTTGCTTTAGGAATCACCCGGACCTCCAGCGGGAGACTGCGGAGGCTCAGCGACCAGACGAGTCCGAGTAAGTGTGAATTTCTCTCTTTGAAACCTCTTCATCCAATAAAAAAAAATAATGGAAAAATAGAGGGAATGCAGGAGGTGGCACTCAGAAATCACATCTCCCGCCACGGTTTGAAAGGCAAAGCTTGCTGCTGATGAATGCAGTGTTCTCTGTGCTGAGGAGAGAGAGCAGTATATGTAAAAAACAGAGCAAGGTATATATATTTTTTAAAAGCCCCAACAAACTATGAAAAGAGAGAGAATATAAAACATTCCTTACTGCATAATGGGTCCAGAGACAATAATTGGCAAGCCCCAATTCAAGGGGGTCTAACACAGGGCAACAGAAAGCAGGAGTGGCCTGTTTTTTGAAATCCACTTTAGTCATTAGCAGCTCTTTTGGACTCTCCTTAGCTATTATTTTTTTCTGATGTGCAGATTTATGGATTATAAGTGCTTGTGGCTAAATTTACAGCCCTAATTGCAGCTTAATGTTTTGGAAGCTGCTACTGATTCAGAAGGAAGCAGGTGGGAGGGTTTGTTTTTCTTGCAAAAGGTGTTTCCCAGCCTCAGGAAAGCAGGAGCAGAATTCCCAGTGCTTGTGAGTACCTGAGGCCGTGTGCTCTGTTGGTTTGTGTGTGTGACACAGGCTGGGGCTGCCCAGGGACTGTCCCTGCCAGTGAAAAATGTCACTGTTCTCATCTAAAATACTCCAGGGGAAGCTGGGGCAGCCAAAACCTGGGCTTTTCCTTCTGGCAGCCCCTTGTGCTGGCTGCATTAGCCCCTGTGATGAGCCTGTGCTGCTCTCTGGTTCAGAGCCCTGTGGGAGCATCATGTCTCCATATCGAGGTGCCTGGTACATCCCAGACTTTGTTCTTCAACAGCGAGGGTTTGCTGCCACTGAAATCTTCCTTTGTGTTTCCTTCTCTGAGGTCACAGGATCCTACAGTGGTTTGGGTTGGAAGGGACCTTAAAGATGACCTGGTTCCAACGTGGGTGACCTCCCCTCACCACTGCTGCCTCATTTTCTCTGCTGCCTGTCTCCCCCCAAACCCCACCCACCTCCTCAGCACCCTGCTCTGGCCACACTTGGTTCAGGTTTTATCCTCTGCTGTCCCCTTGGTCTCTCTGTCACTCAGTTGCTCCCTCCAGGCTGGATTTGCTGTTTCAATTCATCTTCTCAGCCCTCATATCCTGCCTCAGCTCCCAGATGGACTTATCAAAACAGTGGTTTCCAGCTTTTCCCTCGGCGTGGGTGGCAGCAGAAAGCCACCCTGGGGATGCCTTCCTGGAGCAGGGACTCCAGTGCTTTGCTGGAAGCAGCCCCCAGCACGTGTGGGATGGGGATTGGTCACAGATGTGTGGGTGAATGTGCTCTGGAACGCCCTGGGAGCTGGGCACTGCCTGCCTGGCCCTGCTGAGCACGGCTGGGCAGCACAGGGACAGCTGCTGATGGCACAGGTGAGGGTGACAGGGGCTGGCACGCCGTGGCATTGTCCTGCTGCTCCACAGCCTTGCACCATCACCACCACCAGTGGGAGGATGGAATTATGGTCAGAGTAGGCCACTGATGCCTTGGATTTTAACTTTCATATTTTTCAAATCCTGCACTGAAGTGTCTGCTGCTGCTCTCTCATGTTAAGAGTGGCATAACAAAGCCTCTGCAAGGACACCCAGACTGTCCTGGGCCCAAAATGTGCAACCCAACACCTTGAGAAGGGGGGGTGAGCTGGGGAAATGCCATCATGAGCTAAAGTTTGAATTGGGGAATTGATGCTGAGATGCAAATGGCCCAAAGCTCTAAAGGGGTGAAGAACTCGTGACTCGGGGTCCATCCTGGGCTCCATGGTGAGAGCAGCCTCTGGCTCCCCAGGCTGTGCCTTTGGGGGCCTTTCCAATCAATATCCACCTTTATTCCCTCATTCCTGTCTGGGCTCTGTTTCTGGGGAGCCACTTCAGGCATCACCACTGCACCCCAAACTGGTGTCAAGTGGCAGCAAAAATGCACTGAGTGATAATTACTGGAGAGTCTCAGTGTTGTGTGAGCGTTAAAGCTTCACGGCAGCAAGAGGCCAACAAGGACTGAGCTGCATTTTAGAGCTGATGCTTCAAAACTCGGCCACCAGCGCAGAGCTGGCAGTTTGGACCTGAAGTGTGTGTTTATCTTGTGCATTTGCACAAACAAAGCTGCTGCCTCAGCCCTGGCACCGCCCGCTCTCATGCACAGACATCCGAGGACAGAAGGGGGAATTGGTGCAGCTCCAAGGGGAACTGGGGTGTAGGGAATCCGCATTGACAGACACAGCACATTTGTTCAAGCTTGTTTTCCTTAGACTCTAATTATATACTTTTCCACTTTTCTGGTGAGAGACCTTGTAAATTTTAATTTTTTTTTTTTTTAAGTTAAAAAATCAAATGAGCAGTTCAGTCCTTCAGTTTACATTGCAGTAAATATTTATGACTCCATATAACTGCAGCTCAATTTCCCCTTGTTTCAGGTCCAAATTTTCCCCTCTGCACATCTGGCCTTGCACCCAGAAGCTTTTATTCCTGTAAAAGATAAATTGGGGTTGGGATGACTGAGCAGTGGTTGCAAGTGAAGCGTTGCAGAAGGGACTCAGTTGCTCTGGGCTCTTTGCCACCCTAAACAAAGAAAGGGGTGACGTGCATTTCCATAGCCACCAACTCCTGGGATCCAGAGAGCTCCACGGGCAGGCTCCACGTGTTGCCTTGGGGTGTGCAGTGAGGGTGGGAACCTGCAGAACTGATGGTGACTCTTTTGGAAACTTTGCTCTCAAATTTTCTTGTCCCTCTGGGAGTGCTTGTGTGGCACTGGCATCCAACAGTGCCCAGTGAGCAGCAGTTCCAGGGCTTGGGGGCTGTGGGGTTGGTTTTGGACAAACCTGCTGTGTAGTCCCAGGTGAGTCCCTGAAGTGGGATTCAGAATCACAGAATCAGGAGGTTGGAAGAGACCTCCAAGATCATCGAGTCCAACCCAACCCTGACACCTCACCTAAACCCTGGCACCGAGTGCCACATCCAGCCTTGTCTTAAACACATCCAGAGGTGGTGAATCCACCCCCTCCCCAGGCAGAGCATTCCAATACTTTATCACCCTTTCTGTAAAAAACTTTTCCCAATATCCAGCCTATATTTCCCTTGGCTCAGCTCAAGGCTGTGTCCTCTGGTTCTGTCAGCTGCTGCCTGGAGAAAGAGACCAACCCCCACCTGAGCACAGGCACCTTTCAGGGAGTTTTAGAGAGTGACGAGGTCACCTCTGAGTCTCCTTTTCTCCAGGTTGAACATCCCCAGCTCCATCAGCCGTTCCTCACAGGGTTTGTGCTCCAAGCCCCTCACCAGCCTTGTTGCCTCCTCTGGACGCACTCAAGAAGTCCCTCTCCAGCTCTCCTGGAGCCCCTTCAGGCCCTGGAAGGGGCTCTGAGCTCTCCCTGGAGCCTCCTCTTCTCCAGGTGAGCACCCCCAGCTCTCCCAGCCTGGCTCCAGAGGGGCTCCAGCCCTTGGAGCATCTCTGTGGTCTCCTCTGGACTGGCTCCACCAGCTCCGCATCCTCCTTGTGCTGATGGCCCCAGAGCTGGAGGCAGCTCTGCAGGAAGGGGTCTCAGGGGAGTGGAAGAGAAGGGCAGAATCCCCTCCCTCTACCTGCTGCTCACAATTCCTGCAATGCAGCCCAGGCCACGTTTGGTTTTCTGGAGCAGCAGTGCACAGGGCTGGGTTTGGTGGAGCTTTTCATCAACCAGCACCCCCAGGGAATGGTCTTGATCCCTTCTCTGCCCATCCTGTGCTTGGCATTGCCCTGACCTGGGGGCAGGATGCTGCCCTTGGCCCTGTTGAACTTCCTGAGGCTCACATGGGCCCATCTCCCCAGCTTGGCCAGGTCCCTCTGGATGTGTCCCACCCCTCCAGGTGCTGACTGCACCAGTTAGGAATGGCGTGTCAGGGAAGTTACTCCCACTTCATTTTCCTACAACTGTACCTGATGAATGTGAAGGAGAGAAATATTTGCTGACATTTGCCATGTGGAGCAGTGGTGTGTTCAGAGCCCAGAGCAGTTGGAGTGGAAGGAATTGGGATCGTGTTCCTCTCGGGCAGCCAGCTGTGCTCTGTACTTTGATTTGTTTCCAGCCTACAGCTCAGTTTTTGCTAAAGAGGAAGGAACTTCCCTGGCAAGGGTAACACAAGGAGAGGGTCCATGAAGAGGTAGAGTTTACTGATTGAGCTAAGAGCCTGGTTTTCCTGTGTTGGTGAAGGCAGGGAGGACGATGCCTTCCAGCTGTGTTTTGGCAGCACTGCTCTGGCCCAGTGCTATTTGTGGCTCAGGTGCTTTGTTCACCAGAGGTCCCAAAGGGGTGGGAGGGGGGAACAGGTGCCTCAGCTTTCCTGTTTCAGCCTTTGTGTGGCTGTGAGGCTGCCTGGAGCAGGGGCAGCCTGCCAGGGCCAGGGCAGGCAGGGCTTTTCCACCCAAAAAGTGAGAGCACAGCAGCCCCACTTCTGCCTCGTCAGCAGCTGGCTGAGGATCAGCCACAACTTGTCTCGGCACTTTTTGGAAGCACAGGGCATAATTTGGAGAGGCAGGAAGTCAAGGCCAGCTCTCTGGGTTGTGTTAAAGGGGCACTCATTGGGACCTTTGCTGGGACCTTGCTCTAGTACTGATTAAATGCTTCTCTTGGGTAGAAAGTGGGGGGGCTCCCATCGAGATGTTGTTTGCACCAGCTCAAGCCCCTCGTTCACCCATTTTGTTGATGGGCCAGAAGCCACAGTGGGAGGACCAGTGTGGGCTGGAGATGCAGGAGGAGGGAGGTGGTTCAAATGTGCAGATTGTGGTCTGAGCCTGTGAGCTTCTGCTCAGGGCACAAGCTCTAGGACCCCACTGACCCCATTGTCACTGCACTGCCCAGAGCACCCAGGAGGTCTCTGATAGCTGGAATTAATAAAAAAATAAAATTATTATAGTCTTACGTGAAAATTTCAACAATTTCTTGTCTTGTTTGGTTTTTCCCTTTAAAAGTTATTGACGTTCCTATTTCATAGGAGGGGAAAATAGAGCATCAGAGAAGCTGAAAGCTGTGCCTGGAGCACTGCCTGTGAGTCTGGGGATCCTTTCCCATGGGCACTGAAATGGTAAGATGTGAGGCCAGGTGGGTGGGAGAGCTGAACACACATAGCTGTGGGCATAGTTTAAATTGGCATCATCACTTTAACAGGGACAGCAGGATTTCAGCAGGGTTCACTAATTTGAATTGCTCCAAATTCACAGTAGATATGACAACAAGATCTTGCTGTTTCCATCTCTTGGCTTAGTACCTTGCCCTGAGGACCATCTCCTCTCTGTACCTCGAGTCTGTAAGAGGACAAGCCTAGGAACTGCTTTCTGTGAAGCTCTGGGCTAACCAGAGCAGTGGAGATAAACAAAAGGAATGTCAGGAGCCAGGGGCTCCCCACTGGAGCGTGCATGATGGCTGTTACATAAGCAAATTCCCAGTGCTATAAAAACCATGAGGTGTGTGAGGGGATTTTCCTCAGGGCAGTGCTGTCAGGACTGTCACACATGTGCAGCTCTGACGTGGGCACTGCCGCTCACAGCACAGCCCCCTCCACGTGTCAGCCTGGCATCTGAGCAGAGCGAGGTGGGGAACCTCCTGGAAACCTTGGGCCAGCCCTCCAGCTTGTCCTGCATCTGTCTGGGGCTTCCTGCTGGCATCCTGGGGTGCAGGCTGGGAGTGCAGAACTCCAGGTCCAGTGGAAGCTGGCGGGATGCACGACGTGCACTGCGATCTCAGCATCTCTCTGCTGTGTGATGAAATGTCCTCAAGTCGCACCAGGGGTGGTTTAGATTAGCTGTTAGGAAAAAATTTCTTCACTGGGAGGTTGGGCAGGCATTGGAACAGGCTGCCCAAGGAAGTGTGGAATTCCCACCCCTGGAAGTGCTCAGAAGCCGTGTGGGTGTGGCACTGGAGGACATGGTTTGGTGGTGAACGTGGCAGTGCTGGGTTAATGGTTGGACTCAAAGAACTCCTGGAGTTCTTGTGCTTCTGTGTTTGTAGCACAGAGCTGCCTTTCACTGCAGTGGAGCAGCTCAGGGGTTAACTGGAGCCTGTGGTTGCAGCCTCATGGCTCTGGATGTGTCCTTAGATGAGGTCATATGAATTTCTTCGGGCAGCCTCTATTCCCCTTTGTCCGAGGCACCAAACCGTCACCCCAGCTGTGCAGCTCTCCTGCCAAAGTGTCCCCGTGCCCCACGCGCTCCCCTCGGGCTCCCTGGTGACAAACCCACGCTGACACGTGTCCCCTCATGGCACATGGCCTTTCTCCTCACCAGGGCCAAGCAGCAGAGGGTGCAGCCTGCTCACCAGGCAGCCTGGAGAGTCCCTGCCGCAGCACAGCTCTGCAGGCGATCCCAGCTCCGGGCAGCAAGGAGTTAAAGCGATCAGGCCGCTCCCAGCTCAGGTGCCCGGCTCCTGCAGGACACACACAGGGCACTTGTGTAAGGCTGGCACGTGGGCTCTGAGCTGCCTGGCAGAGCTCCGCGTTACTCACAGGCACTGCCTCAGTGCACAGCTGAGAAATTCGGGGGTTACGCTGGGTGCCCTGGGCTGTGCGCTGGTGGAAGTGGTCAGCTGTGACTGAGGGACTGCACTGAACTAGGCAGGAGAGAAAACAGCTCCTCTGTCGGGTGAAATGCCCCAGGAACATAATCCCAGCATAAAACTGGAGAGGCAGACAAGGAACGGCAAATAAGATCTGAATACCTGCAGGTGGCTGTTCCACTGCTGTGGCTGGTGACAATTTCAGTAGCCCTGAAGCCCCTCCTGGCTGCCCACTGCTGCCCTGGGCTCTGTGCCATGGCCACAGGCCCTGCCTGTCTCTGTGTTCATGCACAAAACATGGCTTGGCAAAGGGCTGGGGCGCTGCTGGCTGAGCCCCACGGAGGTGTGTGACAGAGAAGGCTCGGTTGACTTCCTTTTTTTGTGATTTCCTTCCTTGCTTTCTTTCTCTGCACCTGGCAGTGCTTTCCTGCTGGCTGCCACCGGTGGGAATGTCCAAAGCTGTGAGGGAAGGTGTGTGCACCCTGTGCCAGCCCCGTGGGCAAGAGGTGGCAGCAGGGCAGGGCTCCTGCTTTGTCAGATCGCTCTCTGCAAATGGGAATCGGGGTTGTTTTAACAGCAGATAGTGGTGGTTTCCTTAAAGTTGTTCCTACTTCTTCCCTCTCCTTGTGGCTTTCCTAAAAGTCAGCCCTGGGGAGTTTGAACTCCAGGAAGGCAGCTCTGGCCAGGGGACAGAGTTCTCTGTCCTCTTCCTAAAATCCGTGTGTGCTTGGCTTCCCCGCACCCTTCAGCAGTACTACTGGAACATGGAATGTATATTGTCTTTATTTGAACAGGCATGTGAGGAGCTTCTCAAAAACTAAGAAAAATGAGGAATTTGCAGCCCTGGAACATGAGGGTCACTGGAACCACAGCTCTGAAAGGAGCAAACCCCAATGCTGACATCACCAGCATGGGGTGCCCCTCTCTCAGTCACAGGCACCCCATTATTTGCCTGTTAGTTCTTTGTGAGCACTCCTTCAGAGACACACAGCTGCACCTTTAAAGTGAATCCGATAAAACTTGCATGACTGCTTCAGCTCTGAATGAGAGCAGCTACCTGGGGGTTTTGTGCACTTCAAGTTCAATTGCATTAACCACGGTTTGGGTTCACTTCCCTGGGTGCCTCCTGGTGATCTGCCCTGCAAGGAACAGTGCTCTCATCCTTCCCAACCACCTGGGTCTTGATGGGTTAAAATCTGGAGGCTAAAATGCATGCTGCCCTCATCCCTTCTTCCTTTCCGTTCACCTTCTTCCTTTTGCCACACTTCCCCGGGATTTTTCCCTTCCTCTCCAGCCTCAGGAGCCTGGCACTGAGGCTGTGCTTGGTGGAGGCAGTGCAGTGGGGTTTGTGCTCCACGGGGCTGTGCAGCTCCCCCGTGTCCTTGCTTTGTGTTCAGCACCTCTGAGGTCTCGGGCAGGAAATGTGGTTTGAGCCTGGCAGTGGGAAAACATTGCTTATTGTCCCCTTCAATGCCACGGGCTCTGGCAGCAGGAACATGCAGAGCTCTGCTAGCAAACAGTGAACGAACAGGAATTTGGGAAGGAGTCTAAGCTCTTCTGCCCAGGGAATAACGTGCTGGGGG
This sequence comes from Picathartes gymnocephalus, assembly GCA_013390045.1. NCBI lineage: Eukaryota > Metazoa > Chordata > Aves > Passeriformes > Picathartidae > Picathartes > Picathartes gymnocephalus. The sequence continues at coordinate 76,058 of WEKY01042833.1, forward strand.
AGAGAGAGACAGTAGAGAGAAACTTCCCAAAGGACTGGGCTGTGCTGGGGCTGCCTCCCACCAGCTCCCTGCTGGCATGGGCAGGGGTTGCTGCTGGCTGGGGGGCTGGGCTGACCCCACAGCTGGGTGCTGGCTCTGTTCATCCCTCTGATTTGGGGATGCTGATCCTGCATCAGCTCCAGAACGGGACAAACCCTCAGTATTGAAAAGTGATCTAATGTAGGCCCAGGCTGTCCAAAGGTTTCAGCAGTGCCTGGAGTCTTTCCTTGGAGGTTTATTCATCCAGCTGGGCAATGACCTGTGCTCCTGCCCGTGGCATGGGAGCAGTGCCAGGCTGTGTCACAGCCCTCACACTTGGGTTTTTCCATGTGAACTTGTGAGCTTTTTGGGGCCAAACCTGTCACCTGGACCATGCTGATCACACAAGGGTCCTGTCAGCACACCTGGCCTGTGGAACGGCAGTGCTTTCCCTCCCAGCCTTGCCTTGGCATGGGGATTGAATGGTTTCTTTGCCAGCTCTGGGGATGGAGGCTGTGCCCTTGCATCTGGCTGGGTGATTATCACCAGGAATCACTGTGGGATGGCTCGGGAGGGCCGTGCAGGGTGTTTGGGCAGTGGGCAGCCCCCGGTGGAGGTGCTCAGGCCGTGTCCCCGCTGCCTGCCCGGGCCGGCGGCCAAGTGGAAGTTTCCGTGAGGGCCAGCCCAGCTCTGCAGCCGCACATCCCTCCATCCCTCCGGGCAGAGGAGCCTCGGGCACCAGGCTCTGCAGGGCTGCTCCGCTCCCTCTGCTCCCCCGTGCCCTGCCCGGGCACGACAGGGAAGGAAAACTGCTCTCAAATCCCACCTCAACCCCATCACGGCACCGGCGAGAAGACGGAGAGCTTCTGCCCGGGGCTGAGACTTTCACTATCGCTTCTAGCAGGCTCGGAAATCCTGCTGCCTCGCTGCCTGGCCGTGGGGAGGAGGGAGAAGCTGTGCCAGGGCCGGCGGGGAAGCCCCCGAGGGGCTGCACAGGACCAGGGACCCGCCTGGTAGCAGCAGCAGCAGCAGCAGGAGCCGCCCGTGATGCTGTGCTTGGAATGAAGTCAGCCTTCATCAGCCGAATAGTTTATGCATGAATCGAAACTTCAGACCTGGCAGAAAAGGGGGGGAGCGTGCAGGATCTGCGCTCTTTTAAAATGCTGGAGCCAAGGAAGGAGGAGGGGATAGAGGAAATAGCAGGAAAATAAGACTGGGGAAGTGCGGAGAGATTTGAGAAGCTGGATGAGTTGTTCGCTCTGTTATTGTGAGGAGCCAAGTTCCTTAAGCATCTCCTGGTGGATATTAAGAGGGAGCTGTGGAGGCTGGAGCGTTCCCCTGGACACTCGCATGCTGTAGCTTTAAGACTGTTTTACGGAGGACTCGGGATTTCCAGTTTTCCTGCGCCTGGTGGAGTATTTCAGGGAGTTACAGGATTTTTCGGGTCATGTACCCCCTTTTTCTTTCTTCCTCCTCCTTTCTCTTTCTCTCTTCCTCTTCTTTTTCATTTCAAAGAGACAAAGCTACTTCAGTTTGGAGCACAAACATATGATCAGCACATGGAAATGTGGTAATTTGGATGCATTCATGATTGCAACAGATTGAAGAAATTAGACCAGACAAAGAGCTTTTTTTGGAAGAGGAGGAGGAGGAGGCAAGGCAAGGAGGGAGGGAGAGTGGGGGAAAGAAGGGGACGCCACCGAAAAAAGGGACGGCCGTGACACGCGGATGCTAAATATATCCCGTAGTAATGGAGAGGGACCGGATTTCAGGTAGGCTATTGATCTGTTAATATGTTATATTCTAACCCTGCCCTCCCACCTTTCCAGCAGCTTCTGTACTTTGAGAAGAGGAACAGCCCCGCTCAGGGCGGATTTCAGCCGATTCCTTTATTTATTTCCTTTTTTTTTTTTTTTTTTTCCTCGCATTTTTTCCCCCCTGCGTTTTTTTTTTTTCCCGCCATTTCTCCCCCTCTTTTTTTTTTTTTTTTTTTTCCCCCTTTTTTTTTTTTTTTTTTTTTTTTTTTCTTTCCCTCCCATCCTCCTGAGCCCTCGAGACAGACGGTGATTCCAGCAGAAGCCGGGAGGGGGGCGAAGGGGGAAGCAGTGGGGAAAAAGAAACCGCTTTCTAGGTCTGGATTTCATTTGAGCGCCTCTCTCCCCCCCTCGGCTCCCATGTGCAGCACGGCGCGGGGGGATGAATGCTGAGCCTGTTAGCTCAGAGCTGCGAGCCGGGGAGAGGGAGGAAAACCAGCGAACTCTTGGCATGGAGACGCGGTTCTGCTCGGAAGGTTGGCTCCTGGCTGTGTGCGTGTGTGTGTGTGTGTGTGTGTGTGTTGTGGCGGAGCTTTTCCTGCTTGCCAAAGTCTCTCCGCTGGGTTTTTGCCCTCCCATCCTGCCAGGCTGGGCAGGAGCTGCCTGCGTGTTCCCTGGCTGGTCCCTGCTTTGTGCCGGAGCTCTGGCGTGCTGCGTTCACAGCTTCACCTTGCTGCCCGTGCCTGGGGGAGAGGCTGCAAGGGGGCAGGCAGGGCAATGAATAACTCCATTTAATTCCCCGGTTCCCCCGCAATTCCCGCCCAGTTGTGCGTGTCTGAGAGGTTCCAAGAACTGCTCCCAGGTCCTGGAGCTGCTGGGGAATGGCTGTGGCTGTTTGCTTCTGGCAGCAGGGACAGGCTGTGTGGTGTCACCCGCTGTGTGCATGGGCAGGGGGACTGGGATAAGGGAGCGAAATTGAGGGAGGGGCTGTCTGTGCCCAAACTGGCCCATCCAGAGGGTCTCCCTCCTCCCAGCCAGCCCATGGCACAGCTCAGCTCAGCTCACCCTCCTGCAGCACCAGGCCTCCTGTGCTGGGCGTTCCCAGCCGGCTGCTGGGCATCGGCGCTGGGAGGGAAACCACAGGGACCAGAGGAAGCACTCGAGCCAGGGTGGAGCACAGCTGTGGCCAGGGAGGGCTGCTCCCACGGCTGGCCTGTTCCAGACCCACCGTGCCCCATCCAGGGGTGTGCCGAGAGCACCCGTGCCCCTGGATAAGGATTTACTGCAGGAGCATCCTGCACTCCCCACCGCCTCTTCAGAGTGAGGGTGGCACCTTCTCGTCCTTCCGTCCGTCTCTCTTGTTTGTGCTTTCTCCTCTGGTCTGAGCCACTTCAAAGCATTCCTGAGAGCTGCTTGTAACTCGGAGCCTGGTGGGTGTTTCAGCAGCCCGGGGCTTCGGGCTGGAGAGCCTGTGCCACCGGGCAGGGGCATGCAGGAGAGAAGGAGGTGACAGTGGGGGTTTGATCTCATCCTCGGTGCAGAGCTGGGTCCCCTTCCTCCTCACACAGGTGCTGGGCAGTTCTGCAAAGGGGAGAAAGGGGACTCCCTAGTGATGTGTTCCAGGGCTTTTTGTTCTGAACGAGCACCAAAGGTGGGGTTCTGTCAGCCCTCGGGCTGCACGTTGTGTGAGGAGCACAGAGCCCTGGTGCCCGGGCTGGCTGTCACCACTGCCAGGGCGTGCAGCACCCAGGGGCCCCGCGGGCAGGAAGACCCCGGAGCATCTTTGTGCAAACCTCCAGGAGCTCTTGCTAATGCCCTGGAGCAGGAGCAATATTTGCAAAACCATGTGTAAGTGCATCTGTGTTTCACTGACCTGGAAGTGGCTTTTCCACTGGGGGTTCAGATGGGGCTGAGCCGTGGGCAGGGATGCAGGGAGGGCAAATGGCTGTGCCTGGTGACCTGGGCCAGGTGTGCAAACTGTGGTGTGTGTGCCTGCACCTGAGGAGGTTGCCAGGATGATGAACATAGCTGCTCTGCCCTCACTCAAACACTGTGTGGGACCTTGGGAAGGTGCAGACCATCTTAGTGGTGTTTATGACAAGTGAGTCTGGCATGAAATATGGGATGGGGAAGTAGATGGCCTGGAAGTCTCGTCTCTGATCTGCTCCACAGGTCCCTGCTTGAAGGGGTCAGCACAGGCAGGGAAAGCTGCTCAGCTGGGGCAGTGGAGGGACTAATAAACCATGTGTGGGAAAACTGTTCTTGAAGAGATTCTGGGCACGGAAGTGACAATTAATGGTTGGAACGGATGATTTCAGGTGTCTTTTCCAACCTGGGTGGTTCTGTGATTCTGGTACCACCTGGCTGTGCTGTTGACTCCCAGATCCATGGCCCAGCATGGATGCACGGGGAGAGCTGCTCAGCCCACCCTGGTCCTGCTGATGTGCTCTGAGGGTCCCCCAGGGCCTCAGCCCACCCTGGTCCGGCTGATGTGCTCTGAGGGTCCCCCAGGGCCTCAGCCCACCCTGGTCCGGCTGATGTGCTCTGAGGGTCCCCCAGGGCCCTGGGCTCTGGCACGGCTGCCCTGGTGCAGGAGAGGAGCAGGGAGCAGAGCTCAGTCACAGCCAGCAGGATGGCTCACCCTGGCTTTGGTGACTAACTGAGAGATGATTTGGATGAAAGCACATCCGTGCCACACTGGGGGCCATGTCCCAGGCACTGCTCTGGCCCTAAACATGCTTTTAATTAGTCCTCGGCTGTGGGTGGGAAGAGCTGACTCCTGAGCTAAGTGTGGGGCTGCTGGATGGGACAAGAGCACTCCACGCTGGCTGGGAACTGGGCCTGGCCTCTTCTTTGAGGTCTGTTTTCCCACAGCTGCCGGGCTGGGCATGTCCCCGGGGGTGTCCTCTGCCCAGGGCGAGCTCAGCTTTCCTCCCAGAGCCGTGTCCCTGACCCAGGCTCCCATCCAGGGGATGACAAACACCTTGTGCTTCAGGGGAAGGGGCGAGGAGAGGCTGTGGGGCAGCGAGGGGCTGCCTGCTCTGTGACAAGGTGCCAGCCTCAGGTGGTGCCTGTGGGTTCTGGCAGAAGAAACACAATCTCACAGAACCTGTTTGTCTCTTCTAAGCCAGGGAGCTCATTTCTCACGCGTTTCTGAAAGCTATGAGAGCATCACAAGCATTACCTCTAAATGGATTTGTTTCCAGGCATGCCTCTGCGCTGGTTTTGGGGCTGGGGGCTGTGCCCTGGGCTCTGTCCCTCTCTCTGCCCCTTTCCCTCGGTGCCAGGTTGCGCTGGTGGCAGTGGCCTGGAGGTGGCTCTCCTGCCTTTCCCTGGTGGCTGATCCCTTTGACTAGCTCTACAAAGCCTTAATTGTTAATGCCGCGGGGCCTCTTGCCTCTTCCTAAAAGAAAAGGAAGGGTCTGCATCTCCCTGAGCAGAGAGGATTTGGTTACTGCCGTGGTGGGAAAGGATGTCTGATCTCCCACTGAAATTATTGGGAATTGCACCGGGAAAACTCATTTTAAGAGTTAACAGACAATGATGGATATGTGATCATAACACCTGACTGCAGTGACTGGTGCGTGTTAGGCAGAGCCAGGCATGGGGGTTGTAGGTGCATAGAAAGGAAATAAATAGTTCATTAACCCTCTGGTGATCACTCTTAATCTTTCAGTTTTACCCATTACGGGTATGTTTATGTGTAATATTCTTAGTTTGACGTGGTTTTATTCATCAGCCTGAGCAGCAGGAACACAGCCCCTGTTTGCAGTGTGTGGTTTGCAGGGGCTGGGTAGTCACAACAAAACATCTTCAATGTTCTCAGAGCTGCCTGGGAAGCACCACAAGACTAGACTGAGAAAGAGGAAAGGAAAGCAGGGCTGCTGTTTGTGATTGCTGGAAGTGTGAGGGCATGTACGTGTTTCTTCTTTTTTTTTTTAATGAAAGTTAATCTCCTAAAGGTGTGTGTCAGGACAGAGGGGCTGAGGTTGCTTCTGATGACTTCAGCTATCTTTCCTGTCTCGGGTTTCTTGGTGTCCCTGTTATGCCTAGGAAATGGCAGATAAAAGCCTGACGTGTCTCTTTTTAGTGGTTTTTCACAGCCATACACCTTATTTGCCAGACATTTTCCTCTTTCCTCTGGCTTGCAGCACACCACGCATGGGACACCAGGCTGTGCATTTACACCTTCTGTCAGATCCCACTGCATTCACCCATCCCTGGCACTCAGGGACACTTTTCCCACTGTCCTTAACCCTCTGTGTGCTGTCACTGTCCCACTGCTCGTGCCCCTGCCTGCTGCTGACCCCTGGCTCTTGCTGCAATGCCACGTAAAAACCACCTGCAACTTCACCCTGCGTGTTCTGTAGCAGCCTGTGGCTGCAGGCTCTGCCTCAGAAGGCCTCTCAGGGAAGGGTCAGGGATTTCTGGAGCTGCCTCTGCAGGAGCTGTGTCTGCAGAGAGCCCCGTGCTGCTCCCAGCCCCTTTGGCTGCTGTTCCTGCCTGGCCAGTGCACGCATTCCCGCAGCTGTCTGAGGCATGTCAAGGTATGAAGCATTATCCATTTCCTGATGTCTGCTCCTAAATCTGCTGGAAATTCTGCTCATCTCCATTAAATATGGCCCCGCTGTGGGGCACAACTCATCTCTGGCCTGACAGCCCAGGTAACGCTCCTCGACACCGCTCTGCTGAACTTGGCCAACCCCGGGGCTGGAGCTGCTTTGTGGATTTTTGCTTTTCTGCATGAATTGGAGCCTCCCAGCAAAGCCATTCCCATGCTGCTGGGGTGAGGGAGGACATTTCTCATGCGAGTCAGGGCTCTTCCAAGGTCCAGCATACCATAATGCTGAGTAGAAGCAAGTACGTAGTTAGGGAAGTATGTCTGGGTCAACACATGTCTTGTGTTGCCTTAATGATCTCAGAAGCACAATATCTGTGTCCTGTTGGCTTTTCCATGCAGGACTTGCAGCTGTAACTCGTGGACAGAGGGATTTGCTAGAGAGCAGTGGATTCCTCGTGCTGTGAGTGCTGTGTTGGGCTCAGGGCTCCGTGGCATCACGTGGGCAGCAAAGCCCCATGTTAGGAGCAGTTTTGTGCCTGAGAAAATGTTGGGGAAATTCCTTGTTCTGCCCCTGATGTTCTCTAAGTCCTCCGGAGAAGGTGTTTTTTGTGCTGCCATTCCCCTTTGGTTTTGGATGAGGATCTGGTGTTGGGGTCTCTGCTGAAGCTCTCTGTCAGTGAAGGGGTTGCAGAATTGCAGCTGGGAACTCGGAGCTGTTCTGACACTGCAGTGAGGGGAGTCCCTAAAACAGGGTTGTGAGTGGGATCTGGAGCTGCTCCACATGGGCTACGAGTGCTGGGTGGCTGCTCAGGACAGCTGGTGGAGACAGCATCCTTGATGTGTGTGCTTAACCAATATCCATGGATCTTGACCCCTTTAAAAGAACTTTCTTGGGCTGTATCCATTGCTTCTTCCCAGCAGCGTCTGTTTGCAAGGGCAGCTTCTCCCTTCCTGAGCACCAGCATTGAAAAATGAATTTCCCTATGGCCGAGCAGGACATGCCCCCCTCTCCTCCAGCACCTCAGGCTGCTGTGGTTAAACTGATTTATCCTGTACCCAGGTGCTGCTTCCCTGTCACAGGACAACTGTGAGCCCGTGCTGCAGGATGGAGCTGCTGTTTGAGTGCAGGTGAAGTGAAATAGTCCTTCAGTGTGAGGTTTAACAGAGTTTTGGGTTGCTGATGCCAAGAGTGTTGTTAGAGACTTATAAACAGCTCTGGATTGCGGCTTGTGGGGGAGAATGGGAAAGGGTTTACAGGTGAATAAAATGCATTAGTTTTACAAGGAAATAATCACACAATAAATCTGAGAGTGTATTTTTTTCATGGAATGACAGCCCAGGTTGGAAAGGATGCCAGAAGATCACCTGGCCCAGCCTTTCGTGGGAAAAGGAGCCTAAATGAGATTATCTAGCACAGCGCTCAATTACATCCTGAAAACCTCTAGCAGTGGGGACTCTACCACATCCCTGGGGAGCCTGTTCCAGGGATTGATTGTTTTCCGTGTAAAAAATGTCTTTCTTGTATCAAAATGAAGATATTTTTTTTCCTTCCCGTGTGAAGTCAGTGCTGCATAAACGGATCTGCATTAATTTTGTGATTACATCATTACCAGCTACCTTATAAATTCAAGTAGTTGTTCTTGAAGCAAATTCTGGTTTCCAGTGAAGCCAGTTTGGCAGGGCATCAGTGTGACTGCTTGGATGCAGGGCTTGAGGGGGAGCTGCCATTAGTTCTGCAGCATCTCCAGGCTGCAGCTTTGACCATGATGTAACTCAGGGCTGTGGAAATAATGGTGGGTTTGCATTTCACTGCTGCCTGCTTCGTCTGGAAAATTAAACCATATTATCAAGACAACCCAAGTTTGGTCTCTGGCACAATGCAGCAGACAAATACTCATAATTTGGTGCTTTTGTTGTCTGATTTTTTTTTTTCAGAATCCTGTTGGGTCAAGGCACACAAGTGTGGCACTCTCTGGTGTGGCTGCTAATGAAGGAATTGGTCCATATATTCTGAAATTACTCTCTCTCACTCCCCCAAAGCTGGGTTCTCTCTCCAGAGCTTCCTAAGCTGGGTCAGCATCTGTTGATGCCAGCAGCCCACCCCCTGCCAGCTGGCACTGCCTGCCTGCATGGAGCACTTTCTCCTCTCCTTCCCAAGGCTGCAGGATGTGGGTTCTTTATTAGTTTCAGATGCTTTTTTCTTTCCAGGGTTTTGTGCTTCCATGTCTTGGTCATGGTGATGGAGGGGCTTTGGTGTCACAGGCCTTGCTGATGAGGAGAGAGGCTGACATGGGGGTTTTGGGGGGCAGGGGTGTGTGCTGGGTGTTTTCTGGGTGTTTTCTGGGTGCTCGATCCCTGGCAGTGCCAGGGAGCACCAAACCTGCCCAGCACACACAGGATGCAGTGACCCACGTTGGCCGAACAGCTCCCATGAAGCCAGAGCTTCTCTCAATAGTGGGTTTGAATCCATCTGGGTGGTGTAGGGGGACAGATGGAGAGTTAAAACCCTGAGCTGGCAGGAATGTTTGTTTTGAAGGACACCCATGAAGCTGAAAAGCAGCTCCTGGGGAGCTGAGTGCTGTGAAGCTGCAGGCTGGGGGACTTGGATCAGGACTTGAACCCAGGATTTGTGTCTGCTTTACCTGGGAGAAAAAGAAGGAAGGAAAAAAAATCTGCAGGGAACAGCTATGGGCAGACACATCTTGGTGTGGGTAAGGCTGGTTTTGGTGCCTGGGTCTGGGATTTTGTCCCTGTGCTGCTGACTTTGGGTGAGCTACAGCAAGTCATGGACTCCCTGTGTTCTGGTGCCTCTGAGATTCTGGCTTGGACTCTGGGTTTGGACAGGCCCCTGTTTGAGGCTGGGGAGCAGCAGGGTCCTGGGTGAGGGTCTGTATCTCTGCACCTTCCTCAGGAGCCCCTGGTGCTGCCTGGCCCCTGGGCTGCTGTAGCTGCTGCTCCCTGTCTCTCCCCAGGCTGTAAGCAAAAAACTTTGCAGATCTTCTCGTCTGAGTGGTGCTGCAAACACAGAGCATTGCACTGCCCTGGCCTGGGGGAATCAGGGCTTGGGAGGCTCATGCCAGCCCAGGGCAGTGCTGTGCTGCCCACGGGTGTCTGTGTGTGTCTCTGCAGGGACCCCAGCTCTGGTCGCAGGGTTTGGGTGATGGTTGTTGTCAGTGTCGCTGGAGGCAGGGTCCTGACGGCTTTTACAGAAACGTTGTGATGTCTCTTTACAAGGTGATTTGCAAAGAGTCCATCGCCCGGGGCTGTGCAGGACATCAGCCTCAAATCTCCCGTTTTCCACTCCAGAGACCTGTTTCCTTGACTACACCATCTGCAAAGGAGTGCAGAGCCTTTTTTCCCTGCTTCAGCTGACCTTTACAAACCTATACCGTGTACAGAACCGCCAGAAACTCCCTACTGCTTTTTCAGCACGTTCATGGGGGGGATCCCTGTACGTGAGGAACACTTTGGCTGGCTTCACTACCCCTCTGGATGCCTCTAGGAAATCTGTCCCCTCTCAGGTGACTGAGATGGCAGGGCTGACCCTCTGGGGTCACCGTGCCCTTCAGCAGCTGGATCCCACAGTGCCGGCGCTGACTTCCAGCGGGCCAAGGGCGGATGTGTCAGCATCCCTGAGGGCTGCGGCCGTCACCTCTGTGACTCACGAGTCTGTCACTGCCGCTGACTCAGCCCCATCCCCAGGGATGTGCCGGGGCTGGGAGCAGAGTGCCGGGAGCCCTGCGGGGGTGGCAGCCCGTGCGACACGGGTCCCGGCTGCGGGACGGGGATGCGCGGCCGCGGGAAGCGGTGATGCGGCGCTCTGGGGCTGTGGGTGCCCCCGGCTCACCCCGGGGCTGGCAGGATGAGGTGGGCACTGCCACGTTCCCTGCCCAGCCCCCGGGAGCTGCGAGGGTTGCCCACAATCCCTGCTCCAGCCTCCCTCCAGCCTCCTCCTGGCCACACCTGCATCGCTCCTCACCTGTCCCAGGGATGTCCCTTCACCCTCTGGGTGTCCACTTGAGTTTCACCTCTGAAAGGTTGTGTCCGGCTGTAAAAAGCAAATAACTGCTGAGGTTTAGAGCCGAGGACAGTAAAATCTGATTTATGTGCTTATAGGGAGGCGTTTTATTCAGTAAAATGGACAGTGTTTATCACTGTGTTGCTAACAGCACAGCGGTGCCCCTCTCCTAAAGGCATCAGGATTCCCCTCTCCTGAGCAGATTTGCTTTTTGGCACAGCTTTTGTTTACTAGTGAGTCAGGATTCAAGCAGCAGCAGGAGGGGATGATCTCGTGGCACTTTAAAGCAGGGCTGTTGGAGTCCTTCCTGCTCTTCCCCTGAATCGCTCTGTGCCCTTGCGTAAATCATTTAACACGTGTGCTCTCACTTCCTAGATGGAAAATGAGGTGGATACTTTCCGCTTCTCCTTGGCACTTCAGGATCCGCTGCTAGGCAGCTGCGAGGGATTTGTGGTGGCAAAGCTGGGAATCTGACCCTGGGACGTGTCAGCAGCCCCAGGCAGGGCTGGGCCGAGGCTCCCTCGGGGCTGTGGGCAGTGGTGATGCTGATCTCAGTTGTGGGGCTGGCGTGTAGGTGCCCATCAGGCTGCAGGCACGAGTTGTTCCCAGTGTCGTGGAGTGGAAAACGGGAGATTTGAGGCTGATGTCCTGTGCAGCCCCAGGCAATGGACTCTTTACAAGTCACCTTGTAAAGAGACATCACAATGTTTCTGTAAAAGCCGTCAGGACCTTGCCCGCAGGATCTCTCCCTGCTGGGGGGTGTGGGCCAAAGAGCAAGGCCGTGGGATTTACTCTGTGCTGGCAATGTCCATTCCTCAGGCATTGAAGGCGTGGCTGGCACAGGCAGAACTCTGGAGGGATGCTGGTGCTGCCAGGGCCATGTTCACAGCTACAGCAGCACTCAACACCAGCTGATGTGGCCCTTCTGTGCCCCTCTCATCAGCAGGAGCCATCTGATCTCCTCTGCTCCTTGGGGAGATGGAGGGGTGCATAAACCTGGCCATCCCTTCCACGCTGTTTCCTGCTGAAGTCTTTAAACATTGACTCTGAATACTTTAAGCTTTGCCCTCTCTCTCCCTGGAAATGAGGATGATCCTTTCTGGGCCCACCATTTCTCCCAGTTGTTCCTCCTCAACCCTGAAACATTTAGTTTTGCTTAGTTGTTTTCCTTCTCCCTGTGGCTTTTCTTGACTCCGTAGAGTGACAAAGCTGGAGCTGCCACTCCAGGAATGTTCACCAAGAGGGTTCATGTTTAACTGTTCACGGAGTTATCAAGATAGAGGCAAAGCAGGCAACCTTGAGAGCAGATAAGCTGTTGGGCCATGAAGAGGGCTTCAGAACCTAAAATATTTCCCAGTTCTCCCCTTTCTTGCATTCTTTGATCCATTCAAGTGGAGAGCTGGTCAAACCTGACTTTAGCTGCCTAAGAAGCCCTGGTTGATCTCTGTATTGACAGCTGCTCCTCAGGGAAGGGAGCCTGGCTGGAAACCAGAGGCTGGTGAGCTGTAGGTTGTTTTGGAGTGGGTTTTTTTTCCTGAAAATATGAGAAGTTCCTGGTGGGTGGAGAGGGAAAGTGAACTATGGAATTGTGAATCTCGTGCTCTCTGTTGAAACACACCCTGGGGAAGGCACATCCTCCATAAACAGCAGCGTTGGCCACGGACCAGGAAACCTTTCCCTCCCCACTCCTCTCTGCAGCAGAGCCCAATGCTGTAGGCAGTGTTTCCATCCAGAAGGGCTGTTCCTGGATCCTGTTCTTGTACCTCTGCAGCCCTTGAGACACCCTCTGAAGAGCCCTGTTAAAGTGCAGGTTGTCCTCCAGGGCTCTCTCCCCTTTGCTCGTCGGTTTGTTGCAGTAACTGGTGTTACTGGTGGTACTGGGCTCTGTGCTCAGGCGTTGTGCTGGTGGTGCTGGGAGGCCATGGGGGATGTTGCCAAGCCTCATGTGATGCCCTGAGCGCTGCTGGAGCTGTGTGGTTTGGATCCTGCTCCTGACCTTGCTCCAAAATGATACAGCAAGAGGTTGTGTCAGGGTCTTGTCTTGCTGTGGGTGCACCTGTGCACCTGGGCTGTGCAGCAGCTGCTGCTCAAACTGCTCTTCATCTCGTGGTTGATCCTCAGATTGGGTAAGAACCACCTCTGATGTCCTCTACTCACCTCTGTCACAGCTCCCTCTGCATCTCAAGACTGCCCAGAGACTGGCCCTCAGTCTGCAGCTGGGGAAGAAACTTTATCTTGCTTTCATAAGGGCAGAAAGTGACAGGCAGTGGCCCAAGGGGTGGAGGAAGGGGATATTTGGCAGTGGGTGATGCAGAGCTGGTTTGGTCATGGGGGCCGAAGGGCTGCCAGGGAGCTCTGGGAGTCACACAAGTGCTGCAGGCCTGCAGGAGGAAAAGGTAATTTGGAGAAAAGGGCCTCAGAGGCAGCAGGAGGGGTATCAGGAGGGTTTGAGCAGCAAGGGTGGGGACTCAGCCTGGGCCCTCCCTCTCCTGGCTCCATGCCTTCCTCCCCCTCTCTCTGTGTGTGCGGTTCCCCAGTGCAGGCCAGCAGAGACCCGAGCCCTGCTCTGTCCCTGGTGAAGCTCAGGTTTGCCTGCTCACCCCAGATTTGCTCCTCTGCCAGACCCTGTGTGTGCCCCATCCCTGGAGGTGTCCAAGGCCAGGCTGGACAGGGCTTGGAGCAACCTGGGACAGTGGGAAGTGTCCCTGCCCGTGGCAGAGGGGCTGAGCTTTAAGGTCCCTTCAACCCAATCCAATCTGTGATCTGAGATAACAAGAAAAGGTTTCTTTTGCTGCTTGTTACTCACAGAGGGATGTGAATCCAAACAAGGGGCTGACAGCACAAACCCCATTTTTCTGCGTGAAGGATTCACCCTACAGCACTAATTATCCATCAAACCTGAGCCTCTAATCCTTTTCTTTGCCAGCTCCCTCTCACACAGGGCTGCAGGTTGTTTTGGGGGCTGCCAGTGCCCTCTTTCTGCTGGGAGCCCCTCTGTGCCCCAGCAGCAGTGAACATTGCCCAGCACAAATCATGGGAAATCCTGCGCTGTGTTGGACACACTGTTCAAAGGCACCTTGGCTGTGCTCAGGACGTTCTGCTGACAGATTTCTCCATGAGGTAAAAAGTTGTAGCTGTTGACAAATGAGGGCATCCAAAGTGAAAGCTTTTCCTGTCAAACTCCACTGCTGCTGGCTTCAAATGCAGTGTGAACTCACGGATAGCCTCAGGGGGCAGAGGTTGCCTGAACTTTAGCAGAAGTTCATGTTGTGTTTTGAGTTGAAATTCAGGTTGCTGCTTCTCCCTGCGTCCCTTCAGGTGGTGATGCACAACCTTCGTGCAGCTGGGAAGGACCAGCAGAAGCAGAACTGTTCCCTAATTGCCTCTGGCCATCTGGGAGAAGTTGTGTGAGTTAATTGAACTGTCTCTCATGCTTCCTTCTCTGCTTAAATATTAAATAGGAATTGCATTGAGCTGTGGAGGTCAGCAGTGTCCGGGGATGTGCAGAATGTGGTAATCTGTGTGAGGATGGTGAAGATGAGGTGTGGAGGCATCGCCTCTGTCCAGAACCCAGGTACCTCTGCTGTTCCCCCCTCTGCCTGTCCGAGGTCCTCAGCTCCCAGTGACTCTCACGTTTCCCTTCAGTTCCTTTAGATGTTGACTCCCAGGTCCCTGACTTGCTCTCCATTGCCTTTTGGATGCTTTTAGTACTTTTCTCATTGTTAGGAAAGTTAATTAACATCAGGAGCTGCCAATATTTGCAAAGCTGCTTTCCAAGGCAGACTGCTGCTCATGAATGAGATTTTCTTTTTTTTTTTTTTTTCTTTTTAAAGGAGATATATCAGATCCATCACCAAAACAACCCATCAAAAACATTCCCTTCATAGCCCTCTCATTGATAATAATAATACTTGAGCAATAAAGCCAGGCTGGTTTTCAGTCCTGTTACTGGCTTGGAAAAGAAACTGGCTTTAAAAAAAATAAAGAGAAACCAGGAACAATGAACAAACATGGTGCTTTGCAGCAGAGATGCAGAATTGGCTCTGTGGGGAGCTGTTCTCTCTCAGGAAGCGCTGCAAGTGGCCACTTGGATTTAATTCTGTGCTCATCAGCTGCATCTGCTGTGAACAAGAACATCTTGCATTGCAAGGACGCTGCTATTTTCCATTAAATAGGAAGCTGCCCTTTTGTCATTATGAGTTAAGGGCAGAGATTCTGGGCTGACGTGGCTGTCAGGGCTCCACCAGCTCCCGCAGCTGAACGCGTATTCGGGCAATCCTGCTGTGCTTGGCGTTTTCCCAGGGTTACATAAACATCCTTCTTCCATACCAGGCTGGGATGTGCAGTCTGCAAACTGCGGACAGCCCCTTGCAAGAGGCAGAGCTGCCCCAGAAGCTTTGGAAGCTCCGTGAGGTCGGGAAGGGATGGGTGCCACGTTGGGAAGGGGTTGGACCCATTGGGGTCCCGCTGCGGGGTGTGTGAGGTGCCTTTGGGCCATCCCAGTGCCTGCTGCTGCTGGAGATGCTGGGAGCTGACCCACACGCAGTGAGAGGCCAGCAGGGTCATCCTCAGGAGTTGGGATTTGCTCCACCTGAGCCTCTCAGCTCCCCGTGCCTTCCCAGTGCCCTCCTGCAGATGTGACCTCCCAGCAGCTCGGGATGCTGCACTGCTGCTCCACCACAGTCCGGTTTTTCTCGCGAGGAAGGCGTAGGAGGGGAGGTTTATCTCTCAACTGGCAGGCAGAGGAGGATGCCACACCTCTGGGAGCTGCTGGGGCTGGGTGGAGTGGGAAAGTGGAGCAGCAGGACGTGGCCTTTGAGGAGCTGCAGTTCATGGGCTTTCCCCAAAGCCAGGGCACTCTGAGATTTCCAGGTCCCTTGGGGAAGGAGAGTAGCAATAAATCTGGGTTATTTGTGGCCTTTTGGGTGATTTCTGACACTCTGTGCTCTTCTGACAGCACATGCAACAGCAACAGGCTGTAATCCACAGGGGTTTCCTTGGCTCTGGAGCTGAGGCAGCGCTCGCTGTGAGCGGGCTTGGCTGTGAGGAGCTCCCAGCTCTGGGTGTGAGGGTCAGAGCAAAGCCCCCAAAGGCACAGTTAACACACAGTGGGGCCCTTTCAGTGCCAGGCTGAGGGATTTTGTCGTCCTCAAACCTGAGTTCTGGGTGGCTTGGTAGCTGTTCTGTGGGATCTTCCAGTGCTGCTCCAGGAGAGCTGCACAGCTCCCTCAGGAGAAGCACCATGGGGAAAACACAAGCCAAGGACATCCTGTAAATGCTGAAAATCTGCTGGGGCTGGAAATCCATCCTTGTGTGACTGGTTTGGGCTGGGGGAGCCCTTGTGATAGAGGAAAGATACAGACATCCAGTCTGTCTTTGGATGTGGATGAAAGACGGAGTTATTGTCATATAGAAGATCAGGAATAGTGATAAGACAAAGAGGTCCTTGGCTTTGGGGTGGGAAACTTTTCTGGAAGCTCCAGACAGTGTGGAACACCTAGGACTGTGTCTGGCTTGGGATGTTTCTCCCTGGACGATGCCCAGTTCATCCCCACAGGCCATCCTTCTGTTGCAGAATGTGAACTCCAGTCAGCCCTTCCCAGGCAAAGCCCTGGCTGTGCCACAGTGTGGAGAGGCTGATTCCTTATAAGATGAGGGGTTTATTTTATTTTATTCCTTTGTCAGAGTCTGCGCCTGTTTCCTTGTAAGGTGAGGGGTTTATTTTGTTTTATTCCTTTGACAGCCTTCTTTGAGTTTTGCCAGCTCTTCTATCAGCCTACAAGACCTAGAAGGAAACAAATGTCTTCAAAATGCTTTTTTAATGCCTAATTCAGGAAAATAAAGAGGATTGTTTGAGAGTGCCACTCTGCCTCTGAGTAACAGGCGTTGCTGGGGGTGTGTAAGGAACACTGCCTGCTTCTCAGGATGGGGACGGGCTGTCTTCACATCCCCAAGTCTGCAAATGCTCCGCACATCTGGCACAAGAGAACTGGGCTGGACTATTTGCCTTCTTTAGCAACGGGAACCAATCCAGCCTGCCAGCTCCTGCAAAGCTCATCCTGTGGTTTGGTGGATAATACTGATCCTTGTTCAGCTCCCACGCTTTAGTGCCTTGTGAGAGGGCAGGGAGGGCTTGTGCTGTGCTGGGACCCCAGCTCAGCGCTGTGGAAGGCAGCATGAATGTTCATTATGCCTTCAGTGCTCGCTCCATAGTTTTAATCAGATGTTTCTGGTGACACAGGGATGACTCTGGGATGGTGGCAGGTGGTCAGCAGCTGTGAGGGATGTGGGGTGGCAGCAGGAGCTGCAGGGAAGGGCTGTTTCTTTGAGCTCGACGTGTCTGCGTGAGTGCATTCCCAGGAGTTTGACTTGTGCTGCCCCAGTGCAGGACAGGAGTTTGGTGTCTGTGTCCCTGCAGCAGGGAGATGACTGCAGGCAGTGCACGGCTGGCTGAGCTCAGGGACCAGGAGCTGCACAAACACGAGTTTTCTCAAGCAATCAGCAAAGCTGCTGAGCAGCACAGATCAGAGCGACAGCCACATCAAGGCAGGTCTGCCAGGGATGGGCACGCAGGCTTTATCCTGGGACTGCACCAGCGTGACTCAAAGTGAATCCAAGTGTCCCAAATCCTCAGCAGACTGAGGATGCTCTGATCCTGTTGCTGGTGAGGCTGTTTGCTGCCCACAGAGCTGGGACAGCCCCTCTCTGAGAGGGGCAGAGGGGCTGTGGGGCAGGAGGGTCTCTGTGAGCAAGAGGTGACATTGATTGTCCCCCAGCCTCTGTGCCTGTGAGGCAGCAGGGCACAGATGTGTCCCCTGCATGGGCTGTACAGGTCTCTGAGCAGTAATATCTGGTTGAAGCCCAGCCTGTTTGCTGCGGAGAGCTGGACTAGATGGCCTTCAAAGGTCCCTTCCAACCTTCCATGGTAGGGCACAGAAATGTGTCCCCTTGTCTGCGAGTTTGAGATGAGCTCCATCAGAGCTTGTGGGCGTGAGGGTGCCAAGGCTGCTGCACACCTCTGTGTGCTAAACTCTGAGGAAGGTGTTTGGTGAGGACAGCGTGGAGGTTTCACCACAGAGCAGGACAGCACAGACCAGAGAGGGGTTGATGAGCAAGCCCTGCAGTTCTGCCTGAGCTCCGGCCTCACTGAAATCCATGGATATACAGAAGACAGATGAGGTGAGCAGGTTTTGGTATGGCTGTGGCTGGTAGCAGACACAGATCATGGATTAAACACGTGCATGGCAAGAAAGGGGCTTTCTGGAGGCAGACAGAGGGGCCTGCTGTTGCTGTGCAGCCCCTCTCCTCCCAGCCCCATGCTAGCTGCATTATCCATGTGTTTATACGAAGCTTGGCTGCAAAATCCCTCATCGGCCTCAAGTTTTTTCAGGCGAGTCTGTAGCTTTGCTAAATACTCCTTTTCTTGTGCTGCCAGAGGCTCTCCCAGAGGCCAGGGAAGGAGGTGGCCTGTTTGGCCACAGTGATATCTGGACCGGAGATTGAATTCCCGCATGTCTTAAATCTGTCTCCAGACTGGCAAGCGACCAAGTGGGCATCTCTTTCTCCAACTAATTGGCTGTTTATGTGCAAATTGGCCTCTGGCTGCTTCCACGAGGCCTAGCTCAGCAGAGCTGCACGAGAGCATCCTCTCACAGAGCTCTCGGAGTGCCTGGGCTGTGCAGGGGATGGTGGCAACAGGGACATCCCAGCCCTGCCTCGGGTCACCATCGCTGGCTCCAAGCGAGCTCCCAGAGCTGCTCTGGGCTGTTAGCACTTCTCTGCAGTGCTGGGATTGCTGTCTGGCCTCCAGCTGGCAGGAGAAGCTTTCCCAAGCTACAGGCAGGAGCTGTGGAGAAGGTTGGTTTGGAAAGCACCTCCCGAGGTGGAGCAGAGCAGAGGAGATGCCCCTGGCTGGGATGGGCACACCTGTGGCTGGAGCACACACCGTGTCCCTGCAGTCACTCAGGTCCTTCTCGCAGGAGGGGGTTGCTGATATGCCAAGGCACATCTTCCTGCAGGAGGGTGCTCCCCAGCACTGGAAGGAGGCAGCAGGGCAGTTTTAGTTGACTCTCAGCAATGTTGTCTGGTTGTTGAACCAACCAAACCAGGGGTTCTGTGGTGCAGGGTTTTTTTTCCTGGAGGTGTGGGGAGAAGGAAGGTATTTAAGGACTGAGCCCAGGTCTGGCAGTTCATTACCTTGTGTCTAGGTGAACCTGGATGTGTTGGTTTGTCTGGGAATAACAGCATCCCCTGAGTTTATAGACACTGCCAGTCCCTGCTGAATGAGAGAGGCTGATGCATCCAGTGCTTCCCTCCTGTCTTTCCTTTATAAGGAAAAACATTTCAGATTTAGTTTCTACCTTATTTTAACTTCTCGTAAAAGAGGGCAGTTTAATTCTTTTGGTGGAACATCAAGTCCAACACTCCCTGGCCTGGTGTGGTTATTATGGGCACTTGGTAACATGAAGCAATAAAAAAAGTCAGCACGGTACTGCTGAGCTCATCAGAGGGGGAGTGGGTGATGGGGTGGCAAGTGGTGCCTGCTGTCCAGAGGTGGCAGAAGAACCCATGACCTCCCTGTGGCATGGTTTGGTGTGGTGGCACTGACCACATCTCCTTGGAAAGGGGAATTTGCCCTGTTCCCCTTCCCTGCTGGGCTTGGCCACGGGGGTTTATGGGCACAGAAAAGATGGGCAGTGAAGGGGATGAGAGAGAACCCAGCCCTGGCTGTCACTGCAAAGGAGCAGGGCCAGCTCTGCTCCTTCAGGACATTTGAACTGTGCTGTGCTCATTTAGAAACACTCATTTAGTACCAGAGTTAATTGCCCAGGCTCATTTAGAAACACTCATTTAGTGTCAGAGCTAATTGCCCAGCAGCCTGCAGTGGGATGCTCTGTGCCCTGCCCCGGGAAGGGCTGTGTCCCACGGCTGGGGACAGCTCAGGTGCTGAGTTTTGCCCTCTTCCAGACCCCCAAATTCAGCCCATCCGCAGGGTTTTACTGCTTGCTGGGGGATTGCCAGTGGGGAGTTTCACTCCCCTTGCACTGCTTGCTGGAACTCTCCCCCTCTCCCTCCTGGCTTGGTGCCCTCTCTCCGTGCCTGCTGCTCTGCCCCCAGTGTGCTCACGGGCCTCTTTCCCATTTAGGGAAAAGCTGGATGGCCCCTGCATTTGGCCTGCTTGCAGAGCATCTCCCAGTTGATTTTTTTCTACTTTTTTCAATCCTCTTTTGTCTCTGGAGGCTGAAGTCCCCAGCGCCCAGCCGTGTGTGCCAGCTGTGGCTCTTGGAAAGCTGCACTGGGGCAGGCTGGAGGGGGAAGCTCAGGTGTTGTCCTGCTGAGGGTGATGCTGGGTGTTTGATAGTCTGTTCCAGCAGACAGGGTGAGCCTGAGGGGGTGGTGACAGCATCAGGTGTCTCCTGCAGGAATGATTTAATCTCAGCAGGAACAAGTGCCCTGCAGCAGGGAACCCTCAGGCACAGCCAGGGGCTGGGGCAGGCAGCTGGGCTGAGCAGGGGAAAGGGAGAGGAAGCTGAAGGAAATTCCCCTAAAAATGTTGACTCATTACTTTTTTTTTTTTCTACTCCACATTTTTAAATCAGCTGTGAAACTTCTGCATCTGTAGAAGATGCTGAGTTGGCGGTGCTGGGTATCTGCAAGATGCATTGGGGAACAAAAACTGCTGTGCAGTGGTCAGAGGGGGCTCTGGCATCCCCCTTGCCATGCTTTTCCAGCAGGAGAAGTCTGAGCTCCCGGGCTGCCTCCTGTAGTTGGAGTGGAGCCCTTGAACCCACAGCTGGGGCTTGTTGCTTTAGTGGTGCCCAGCACAGCTTGGCTCCGTCAGTCACTGGATCCTGCTGGGATTATCCTGGGATCTGGTTGGCGGGAGTTACACTGGATGTGTCTGGGATTACCCTGGGGTCTGGTTGGTGGGAGTTACCTTGGATGGGTCTGGGGTCTGGGATTATCCTGGGATCTGGTTGGTGGGAGTTACCTTGGATGTGTCTGGGATTACCCTGGGGTCTGGTTGGTGGGAGTTACCTTGGATGTGTCTGGGATTATCCTGGGATCTGGTTGGTGGGAGTTACCTTGGATGGGTCTGGGATTACCCTGGGGTCTGGTTGGTGGGAGTTACACTGGATGTGTTTTGTGTGAGTCTGAGAGGGCTGGAATAGACCTTTCAAGAGGATGGTTTACTGAGATGTAACAGCCAAGGCAGACCCTGCCTGTGCTGAGGGCAGCTGGTCCCAGGGTGCTTCATCTCTTTGCCATTTGACTCCTCGAGCCCAGCATCTTAACAGCACCAATCCTGCCTAATTTCACATTAAAATTGCCAAGCTGTCCCAAGCAGCAGGAGAGCTGAGGACATTTCCCCTGGCCAGACCATCGCAGAGCATCCACATTCCCATCTGCGTGGAGACCCCTCCATGGACCTTGGCAGCAATTCCTGTTCACTTGTGCACCTTTCCCATCCCTGTGTGGCGGAGCTGGAGCCAAGGGAAGCCACCAGCGGTGCTTGGTGCTGTTTGGATCCTGACGATCACACTTCAGCATCCCCGCTGGTGCTTTCGCTGCCATCTGCCAAAACCTTTAAAAGGAAAGGAAAATTGTGCTCATTCTTCCTCTCCTCCCTCTCCCCCTGCCCTCGTGTCCTCCTCCTGCTGTGCAGGGAGCTCCCACACTGTGTCCGTGCTGCCCAGAGGAAGCTGAGTGGGTGTGGGGCTGCGGCTCCATCTGGGAATTGTTCTTATCAAACTGCTCTATGTCAAAAAGGAATAATAATAATAATAATAATAATAATAATAATAATAATAATAATAATAATAATAATAATAATAATAATAATAATACCAAAACCTTTGATGGTAAGCAGGGAGATCAGGAGGTACAGCTGCTCCTGAGGCCTGACCTGCAGCTCGTGGTGCTTCCTGGGCCGTTACAGGGAGTTTTAGGGTTTGTGCTGCAGCAGATTTTGCTGCGTGCCTGGAATATCTCGGAGGAGAGGGGAGAAACAAGCGGGGCCTGGCGCAGGGAGCAGGAGCTGCTGGAAATGGCTCTCTGAGAAGCAGGGCAGAAGCATAAGAAAAGCAAGTTTCCTGCCACGGGGCTGGTATATTTATGAGTGGAAAGTTTTGGGTTGAAAAGGTCGGGAGGAGGAGGCTGGGGGAGCAGCAGGGGCTGCAGGAGGCGATTTCCCAGCGCACGCCCTGCCCTGCAGTGGGGCTGGCAGGGTCCCGTGGGGGGTCTGGTGGCCACGTGTGATGGGGAGCCCTGGAGGGGTGCAGGACAGTGTGGGGGAGGCAGGATGGTGTGGGATTTGTACCCGTGGGGCTGCAGAGGGGTTGGGCTGTGCAGGCCTCCTCCCCTTGCTGGGCAGGGATGGAGTTTCCAGCCCTGCCTCGGACACCACGTGGAAGTGAGACATGCACATCTGGAAGTGGAGTGCATGTAGCGCTGCCAGTTTATTTATCCCTGCAAATCCTCCCTAATTAGGGGCTGCTGGGAAGTTGACAGTGCTGGGAATGGCCCCTTTCCAAGGGGTTCAGTGTTCTGACTGACCCTCACCTTCTCTTCCTCCCCCTGCAATTGCCAGAGGGGTGCAAGCAGTGAAAAGGTGTTCCCTGCCTCAAGGCCCAGGCACTGCAATTCCTTCTGGAGTCAACCACGCAGGAAGGTTTTCCAAAGGAAACGTGCTGAGCCCTGTGTGTGTTAAACTCATTAAGGATGAGCAAGGTTTCTGAAGCCTCTTGTTTCTATTAAAACATCTGTGCTGTCACGAGACACTGAGTTCTGTGCCTGTTCGGCCTTAGTGGTAAAAAGCAGTAATTAATAATTAATTTTTAAAAAGATAATTAAAGTAATTAAGTCAGTTTTCTGCTTGGATCCTAAACTGCGCACCTCCCAGGTTCTTAGAAAAGTCTGACCTGAAACTGAGAGGAACAAGAGCTTGAGACTGAGTTTGTTTTAACTGCCTGAGGTTCAGGCAGATGCAGTTCCTGATCCTCTTTCCATTTCCTTCCTCTGCAAGTGTCCCCTGCTGTTTAATCAACACCAGGGAGCTGTGCTTCCCTTCCCTCCCCTTTTCCCTCCCCAGGCACGTGGGCTGCCAGCCACCAGTGGCATGGGGACACCAGGCCCTCCCAGGAGCCCAGGGTGGCGGGGATGATGTGCCTGGCCCAGGTTTGGGGCAGCATTTCCCTTTCCAGGCTCTCAGTACACACAATAACCGGAATCTCTGTGTTTTGGCTTGAAATGTTTTGAGCAGGGCCGTGGCACTGGCGTGAGGTGATGGGACTGCAGTGAGCTCAGCCTGTGCAGGCAGATCTCCAGGTCAGTGGGCTGGCTGCCCCTTGGAGTGGGTGAGGCTCAGAGTCCATGGGAGGGTGTTGGAGGGGGCAGAGCTGTGCCCCCCAGCCCAGCCACGTGCCCCTGGAGCCCAGCACAGAGGGTGCTGACCCACAGCATCCGTCCTGCACGCCAGCAGTGGGATCAGACCGCTGGCTTGAACCCCACCTTGGCACTGGGGTAGCTCTGGGTGACCCCATCAATCCCCAGGGAGGTGCTGGGGACCATCAGGGATGAGCACAGTGGGACTGGGACAGAGCCAGCTCTGTTTGCAGGTTAGCAGGGTGAGGAGAGGGATGCTGGTGCTGCCCTTGCCCTGCTCAGGGTAACCACAGGTGGTGCATCCCTCGTTCTGTGCAGGAGCAGGCTGGGACCTCCTCTGAGTGCTGATTTAATGGAGTTAAACCTGACAGGAAGGCAAGCCTTGATCTTCACAGCTGTGTCCCTGCTGGGGTGGGGAGAAGGGACTGTGGCTGTCTGTGCTTGTTCCTCCACTCCCCAGCTCCCATGGGGTATCTCAGCTCCAGGCTGTCCCAGAACACCACGTTTGCTGCGTGCCCTGTTTGTGCAGTGAATATCTGAGAAGCTGTAGGTTCATGGTTCTCCTCCTTCCTCATGTCATATTTAATTTCAAAAAACAAAAACCTCTTTGGCCTTTGGCAGAAACCTCTTTGGCCTTTCACTCCCTTGATTTCACATCAGTCCCTTGATACCTTATCCCTTTAAAATCTTCTCCGTTCTGCTCTTATTGATCCCTTTATACCATAACCATATTTGGGGTTGGTTTGGGTTTTTTTTTGTTCCCTTGGCAACGGTGATCTTTGCCCACAGCAGCTCTTCCCTGTGGTGCCTCTGTGGGTGATGCTTCCCCTCTCCACCTTCCTGTGGGGTGTGAGTGGTGCTGGGTAGCCAGGGTGACTCACAATAGAGCACTGCTGATTTCTGCTTTGCTGCTAAAAGTCTCTCATTTAATACATTTTAGGAGTTACTCACTTTAATTGTGTGTTATTGATGGCTTGTGGTCATGCTGGGACCTACTGGGACAGTGAGGTCCTGTGTGCTGAGGCTCTTTTCAGGAGAAAAGACTTTATTAAAAGCCCTTTAAGTGCTGCCCTTCTGTCATTCTTCCAGATTTTGCCCTTTTTCTGTTATCCAGTCTCTCCTTTCTGTGCAGATCCCTGGCTCTGTGGCACTAAGAGATGAGGTCTGGCACCATTTTCTTTAAAAAAAAAAAAAAAATTAAAAAAAAATCAGTTCATTATCCAGAAATTAGCAAACCTATTTTGAATTATTGTAGCTTTTCCCATGCTCTTGGTCTCCTTGTGGAGGAAGGGAAGTGTGACTAGCACTGAAGTGCATCCGTGCTCCCTGTGTTTCCTATCCTTGGGAAGCAGGAAGATCCTGGAGTCTTGGGAAAGAGCCTCTTTTCATGACAATTCCTGCGTAATCAGGGCTGGATTCACGCCGCCATCTACACCAAACCATGGGTGGAGGGGATGGGAACCGTGTCTGATTTTCCTTCCGGAGTCCCCTTGTCCCCAGGCAGTGACAGCAGCACTTCCCCAGGAGTGGGGGCTCCCAGCACTGCTCCTGCCACAGCCAGCTCTGCTCCCATGATTTGCCAGCTCCCTGATTCTCAGTGACATCTGTTCCGTGCCTCAGTTTCCCCACCTGTCATGTGCAGGTGACTGCAGCTCTTCCAGGTGGGTTTGGAAGCAGAGATGGTTCTGGGGCAGAGTTGATGCCTGATCAGTGTGAGCTGGAGCAGAGGGCAGACAAAATGCGAGGAATAAAGTCTGTATTTATTGAATGGCCTTCCAAGGGCACAGCCTGGCAATGCCAGAGCCCGGCTGCAGCCCTGCCAGGATGGGCCTTGAGATGGGCACAGAAAAGGGGCCTGGGCACGGGGTTTCACACTTGGAGAAGTTCTGCTCCATTTGCATCTTGAGCTGAACTGTCCAATTCATAACTCGGAATGAAGTTCCATCCTCCTTGCTTGGCCTCCTCTTTTTTACATTGTTGGTGCTTTTGGGCCTGAGGTTGGGAAGGATTGTCCTGGAATGTTGAGCTGGAGAGAATTGTTGTGTCTGACTGCTCTGTGAGGAGAACTCAGTAACACTTAATGTGAAGCTGAGAGCTGCACACTAAAGCGGAGCAGAAAAAAACCCTTAAAACTTAAGGCATCATTTTCCCCAGCGCAGGAACTCAGCGGCTGCAGGGAGCAGAGGAGTGGAGAGGAAGGTAATGGCAACAACCTTTATTTTTGGTTTGGAGAGAAGAGCTGTGACTCTCCATTCCTTCGCCTTTAAAATCTGCCTCGTCGGCGTGATTACAAATCTGTCTCGCCCTGTGACCCTGCCTTGGTGCTGCCAAGGGGGTGGTGCAGCCAGAGCTGCCCAGTGCTGAGCTGGAAGTGATGCCCTGAGCACTCTGGACTTGGTGTCTCACCAAGCAAATGCCTCCACCCATCCCCTGCACCTTCCCATCAAGGCTGGGAAGGAGGTTTCACCTGTGATCAGCAGCAAGAGAAGGTATTTGGGCTCTCAAAGAAACAGTAAGTAGTTAATAATGATGATATTTAGCTGCTCCTACACAGTAATTTTGGTCTGTAAGCCTCAAAGCGTTTGATGGAAGAGGCCATAATCAATAAAGAGTTTTGTTTTCTAATTAAAATATGAGGAGGAAGGGGAAGATCCTGTAGATGAATTAGCCACTTTTGTGTAGGAGATAATTTAAGGCTCAGGTAGCCACAATGACTCACGGCCCTGTCTAACCCAGCCTGATGCTCATGACTGCAGCAGATTGTGAGGCTGATAAGAGCTGCCAGCTTCAGAAAAACCTTGACTTGTGGGAGGAAGAAAATCTGCCTGAAAAACTGCATTCTTAGCAGCCTGCAAGGCAACTGCACAGTGCTGTTTGAAATGAGTTTGGATAGGCAAGTCCCTTTTCTGCCTTAGCCTGTTAAGGGATGTTGTAAAGCTGATACCTGCCATCACCTTGTTTGGTTTCTTTTTTTTTCTCTTACGAATTTTTTTCTCCTTAAAGTGACTTTTTAAGTCTGATTGCTTTGTGGTGCCCATGCCAGGGCAGAGGCTGTGACCAGCACTGGCTGCTTCTGGAGGAGTTTGAGCTGAGATCTGGAGAAGCCCTCAAGGCACATCCCTGCTGCAGGGCAGGAGAGCCCAGGGGTGAAGCACCCAGAGAAAAAGGGTTAAAGTTTCTTGCATCTGCCAGCTCTCATGGCACCAATCCAATTTTAGCTTGGTACCTGTAACTGAGTGATCAGCAGATTTTACAGACTGCCTTTCTGGGGGCCAGAAATCACTTCTAGGCCAATAAACTTTGCAGGAAGTTTCTTGCTCATCTGAAGAGCAGAGTGATGGTGAAGGAGAAAGGGCTGGGCAGTCAGTGGTGGCCTGGCATAGTAAGGAAACAAGAAATATATCTGCTGTAATGTAACACAGCAAGGAAAATATTTACCTAAAATTCTCCTGCAGCCAGTGCTTTGGAGAACAGGGATGTTATCATGGGCAGCAGTTGCTGTGTAGAGTATCCCAAAGGTCTTATCAAACCAGGAGCTTGAGGTGAGACTTCTGGTACAGTAAAAACAGAGTGAGTCCCTCAGCTGTGTGAGCAAGGGCAGCAGCAAGTGACAGAAGAGATGTGATCTGCTCTCTTTCTTTTGAAAAGGGAGTTCTTTCTCTTTTAAGATAAAAATGAAAATGTAATTACAAACACCCGTGATATGTCAGGAGAAAGGAGCAGGAAAGCTGGGTAAGTGACTGAAGAAAATCCCTGCCACAAGGACAGAAGGAGCAGAACCTGATTGCTTTATCAAAGGGAGTGTAGGTGATGAGATCAGTGTGGGAGATCTTCCATCAGGAGAAGTCTCAGGGTCCTCCATCTCCTCGATCTGCCTGGAAAGGGCAAAGCAGGGGCTGTGCTGAAACTGCCCTTGGCTGAGCAGTACAACTCACACTGGTGCTGTGCTGACTGGGAACCCCAAAAAACTATTCCAGGGGAGGAGGCAGGTTCTCCATCCCACTGGGATGGGGGCTCAGCCTGCCTTTCTAGAAGAGGGATTTAGCTAAACATAATCGCTTGGGCTGAGGATGCAGGTAGAAAACCAGATGAGGTGGAGTTTGCTTATGTGCACCTTGGACAAGGGGATGATTTTTCTGGTCTGATGCTCTTGTAAAGCTGTGGTTCTGACATGGCTCAATGAGTTTAAAGGGCAAGAAGGTCTCCAGGAGAGAGAAGGATGGGCTTATCTCCCTGGAGGAAAGCTTGGTCCTCTTCTACCAGCAGGCACTTGGGGTATGTGCTATGGGGTGAGTTGTTTACATACCTTGCTGCTTTAAATATTTACTGTTAGAGCTCTGTATATTCTTGTTATTCTTTAGTTGCTGTAGTTTTCCATCTTTCTCTCCCCCTCTCAGTGCCTTAGGTGCACATGGGTGCAATATGACCCAGCTGGTTTTAATGAAAAGGAACTCCTACTTCTAGCCCGGATATTTTATTTCACACTTCTTGGGGCTCTCCTCTTGGCTGCTTGATTTGCTAAACTTTTATTAGATCCAGGATAATAACATTGCCTTTGCTTGGGAAATGCAGAGTGACCCAGGGAGCTGGGACTGGCCCAAACTGCCCCAACCTCTTCTGCTGAAGTGCTTTGAGCTTCTTCACCAGCTCCGTGAGAGCAGCAGACGTCATTGTGACGCTCCCCACACAGTCCAGCAAGCAATGTTTTGTGGTTTTTTCTAGTGGTTTACTTCTTCTTGCCTCCTGATGACCTCAAAAACAGGGTCCCCATCACAGCATCACACTAATCCCTGTGTGACCTAGTTCAGAGAGTGCCACCAAACTCCGAGCAGGGGGTCTCACACTGAATCTTATGGGATTTGCAAGAAGAGAGACTCTGAACATTAAAAAATGTGCTTGGTCCTTCCTCAGATTGCCTGTATTGCTGTTTTAAAATCTTTACAGTAATGATTTTTAGTTTGCCTTGCTTAGTTCATTTTTCCCCTGCTTTAAACCCATTCTGCAACTTTGTGATGAAGGTGTAGTCAGCATGTTTAACAGATTTTGTAAAAGGCTAATCCAGGTTCTGTTCTTCCAGTGAGCGAGTCTTCCATATTTTTTAACAAAGTGGGTTTTTTTTGTCGCTCAGGAACACAGTTAATTATTGACAGCTACATTTTTACCTGCTGGAAATGGATTGCGGGTGTGACCCGCATATGAGCACCTGGGAGGAGAAAAATAAAGACACTTTCTTTCAAAAATCAGTGCCAGGGAGGCGGGTCAGCCCTCTATGGTGCTGTGTAATGTGGCACCGCGCTGGGGACAGCAGAGACCTGGCACCCAGGTGCTGAGCTCAGTGTCACAGGAGCCACAGGTCATTCCTGTTCTCCTCCAGGCCATCGGGAACAGCTGATGGTGTTTAGGCAGGATAACACCAAGGAGCTTTACAGGCAGTGTATCACACAGTGAGCAATTTCTGTTTCTGTATTGTGATGCAGAGCTGTTCCTCCCTGCACTGCTCTGCTCTGGTGGTTTCTGACACCGGAGGAGAGCCAGAAATGAAAGAGCTGAGCACTGCTGCCTGCCGGAGGAGAGGGAACCCGCTCTACCTGCCTTAAAATACCACACTTCTGTTGTAAAGGTGTGTTCTCAAGATTATTTAAGGAGTTCTCGTGTTTTCAAGTAATGCCTTTCCTTGGACAGTACAGAAAACCTAGAGCTTGTTGAGTCTGGGAAATTGGTACTGTTGGTTTCATTTTCTGGTTCAGGTACACTCTGGGGGAGTCTGTGGTGTTTGCAGACTTTGAATGCGTGAAATTAAAAGGGTGACATCAGTGGTGAAGCTCGTACTTTCTGCAGTAACAGACAATAACTGTACCACTGTTTTGCATAATTTTCCTTTATGGTTCACCCAGAGTGGACTAAAAGCCCAACCCACTCATTTTTCCTTTCCTGTTGATGTGCCTGGACACATTTCAGTGGGTATCATCACTTTAAAATTACGCTATTAAAACACAGGGCGGGGAGGATAAAAAGAGGGTCAAGAGGGCAGGATCTGAATCAACACCGGAAGGGAGAAGCATCAGATAGCGAGATGCTCAACCTGAGAGTGTGTGAGAGGTGGGGAAGGGGCAGCAGCGTCGCGGAAGGGGCTGGTGACGGTGCCCAGAGCTGGCGTTTGCCTCGCTGGCCCGGGCTGGAGTGGAGGGAGCTGTGGCTGCCCTGAGGGCTCAGCACTGGGCTCAGCATCGGGGCAAGTTTTGCAGCCCCTTCTGCTGCTGCAGTGATGCTTTTCCAGAGCAGGCTGCTTGGATTTGGCAGTGATAGCTTAGCGCAGCGCTGGCTTGATTTTGAGGAATTATAAAATTTAGCGTGGCCCAGTTGTCCTTTTCCAAACAAGGGTAAACCGAGCAGCGAAAGCCTCATCAGTGCGGGAGAACACCGCGGCTGTGACCCACCCGTGTGGGGCTGGTTCCACCCTCCGTGGGGCAGCGCTGGTTCGCTCCGCCAGGCTGTTACCCGGCTCCGGGGGCTCCGTGCCGAGGGGCACAGCGGGGCCGGGGGATGCGGGACGCGCTGGCTGCCGGCAGTGCCCGGCGGTGCCCTCCGCACCCATCGGGGCGGGGCGGGGGTCGCGGCCACCGCCCCGCAGAGGGGCTGGCGCGGCGGAGGGGGCGGTGTGACGGGCGTGGGGAGCAGCCAGTGCGCGGCGAGGGGCCGT
>WEKY01042833.1:106742-122355 GCA_013390045.1 Picathartes gymnocephalus
AAAAAAAAAAAGAGACCAACAAAAAGCCACAAGAAATAGCGGAGATGTGGGGGCCGCGGTGAAAGCTTATCCAGGGGCTGCGTGTGCACCGCTATAGGCTGAGCCTCCTCCGCCTCCTGGAGAACCCAGCCTGGCCTTCGGGAAGCAGAGCTCTGCTGTTTTTCCTGCTGGGCAGCCGAGGAAGCTCAGAGCACAGGGGTTCCTCTTCCAGGTCAGGCAGGAAACGGGTGGCAAAGCTGGGGTCTCTGCAGTCCTTGCCGCAGGGTTTAGGCACGGTCACCTCCCCTGTTTCCAGCCCGTGGGCTTGCTCCAGCTGCAGTTGGCAGTGGAGGGCAGAGCAGGAGGCTGAGGGAAGTCACGTCCCTCAGGAAGATGGGAGCTAACAAGTGTTGGGACACAGAGGGTGACCGGAATCCACCAGCCCTTTGGTGCTCGGGGTTCAAGGGCGCCTTTGTCACTGTCCTTGAGGAACGCGTGAGCTTCCCCAGCGCAGGGCTGCGAGCGCTGATGTAATTACAGCTTCCCTCTCGCTGCCCCGATTGCATTTAAATCTCTGAGGAATGAGTAATTCCCTACTCGGATACGATAAAGGCTCTGCTGTGGGCCCCGGGGCTGCCTGTTGGGGCTGTGTGTGTTCCTCGGTGGCAGTGCCTTTATTTTCAGTCTGTGGAGCACTTTGTAGTTCCTGCCTGTGCAGAGGGAGAGGCTGGGGAAAGCTCTGTGCATCTGAAGCCAAAAGGTCTGGCCTTGCCCTTGAGCAGGGATCTGGACTACTGTTTCACAATTTAATTAGCTCTCAGGGTTGCACAGCAGCTTCCCGAAAAGCAGGCAATTAATCTCCAGCCTGCAGGGCAGGAGATGCAGTGTTCCTGTCTTGCTGGGTGGGTACCTCAACCTCACACAGCCCCTGGCCAAGCAGGAAAGATCCGCCAAAAATACCACGGGGAGCAGAAACACCAGCTCATCCAGAGCTCTTTGTTCCCACCAGTCACACACTGCCTGCCCTCCCCAGCCACTCTGGCTGTTCCTGCCTGTTTTCCTGGCAGCATCCGTGCCAATTTTCCTGCCAGCATCCCTGCCTGGTTTCTTGTTCCTGCTGTGTTGCAGCAGGCAGGGAGTGCAGCCTGTACTCTGGAGCTGCCAGCCTCGGTGAGCCTGAGGAGGATGCGAGGGTGCCCTTGGGGAGAGGGAAGCAGCACCAGGTACCTGATCCCAGTTCAGTTTCCAAACCAAAGCAACATGTGAGAAGGAAACAGAGCACAGCAGAGTGTGTTCTTCCTTGTGCCCGATGCTGTGATGGGGATGCTCACAGTGTCCATCCTGCACTGAACAGCAGCTCCTGCAGGAGGACACTAGAAAAGTCCAGAGATTTCTGCCCTAGAGAAACGGGGGATGTCCCATCCCTGGAAGTATTCAAGGTCAGCTTGAATGGACTGTGAGCAGCCTTTTTAGTGGAAGGTGTTTCCTGCCCATGGCAGGGAGGTTGGAAATAGATGATTTCTAAGTTCTCTTCCAACCAAAACTATTCTATAATTCTAATCCCCCTTATTTGACTGACAAAAGCTTCCTGTCTCTAATGGGGCAGAGCATCACTAGGTCTGTGGTTTGCCAGGATTTACAGAGCATAATAGTTTTGCCCCTGGGTTTATAGATTCTGGCAGGTTTTCAGGAGCGTGGCTGGTTCAGCCGTGGTTGCAGCAGCACTTCCCAAGCTCACCTCTGCCCCGGAGGGGGCTGTGGGTCCCTCAGCTCCCCGGGGCCTCAGGCACAGACCCAGAGCTGCAGGGAAGGGAATCTGCAGTGCTAGATCAACCTGGTGAGATGGCTGTGCAGTGTGTAAACAATCCGTGCACCCCAGACCTCCCTGTCCCAGCCCAGGCTGGGTGGCGTGGGAGCGTTGGTGTCCACGGTGCTCCTCTGCAGATGGGGTGGATATTCCTGCTCACAGCTTTGGTTGGCTGTGATGCTGCACAAAGATAATTCCACAGCGTGGTACTGCCAGAGGTGTAAAGCACTGTGCACTGGTAGTGAGACAGGAGAGATCTGCTCCAGTCCCTCATCCTGGTGGGATGTGGCTGCTGCCAAGCAGAGTCCCAGGGTAACTGAGGCACGTTTTTGCTGGCAGTTGCTGGTGGTGAGTTGGCAGCAGTGATGCCAAGCACTCCTTGCCTTTGCCAGTGCTGTCAGTCAGCACCAGATTCATTTCCCTGCAATGTTGAAACACAGATTGTCACAGTGGGTGTAAACTGTGCCTGGTGGAAATGCTGAGCAGGGCTGTACGTGTGTGGAGAGGCTGGAGGGTGCCCAGGGGTTCTGTGTGGTGTCTGGGACACAGCCTGGTGGGGACACAGCCTGGCAGCTTTGCTCTGGCAGAAACCATGAGACAGCATTTGTTGATGGCTCTTAATCCCTGATTTTCCCCTTGCTCAGAGCCCAGCTCCCTTGGGGAGTGTGGGAGGTGAGCCTTGGCAGGGCTCTGGAGCTGGGTGGGGGACCCTCCAACCCTGCCAGGACATGACACTTGCTGATCAGAAGGCTTCTCTGGCTCTTTTATTTATTTACTCTTCCTTACTATTGCACACTTTTCAGACACTTCTCTCACCACCCAGTGCAGGGTATTTTTAGTATTTCACCAGCAGACTTTGCCTCAATGAGGCACAAACTCATGCTAAGTTATGTCCTGGTTTTAAGCGCCACCAAAAAACCATCAGCCAGCTCATTTTCAGGGGGGCGCTGCATTATAAATAGCCTTTACTACGTGCACAAAACTCGTAGACTGGTCCTTAAAATTTCCTGGAGCAAATGCCCGGGATGTCTGAGGGACACATGGCCGTGGTGCCTCGCGGGGCTGCGCAGGGCCAGCGTTCCTGCTGCCCCGGGGAGCAGCTGCAGCCGCGTGCTGCGGATGCTGGGACTCAGCCCCGGGCTAATATTAGCAGGAACGTGCCAGCGTGGGTGATGTGCCTTGAATTCAGCAGGGTGCAAAGCCCTGGGGATGGGATGTGCCTAGTGTTTGTGTGAGTGTCTCGCTCAGGCTCAAGGTGTGTCCCCTAAGCCCGGCCCAAGGGTTTGCAGGCTGAGCTGGGTCTGGCTCGCACGCAGGGCAGAGGGCTGGGAGCTGAGCGTGTGACTCAGGGTCCCTCGTGTGCCAGGGCTCAATGCCTGGAAAAGGAAACGCAAAAAGATCTTTCCGATTTGCATCTCGGATCATCCCAGCCCTAGGAGTGAGGCAGAGCTCCTCAGTTGTTGGATTTCCTGGGCCGTCCCCAAAAAGTCACATTGCACTGGTCTCTTCTGGAGCTCTTCATCACCAGCTCTGTGTGGGCAGAGGCAGAGCTGCAAACTGATGTAGCTGGTGCTCCAAGGCAGCAGAGGCACCTCTGATACCCTCAAAGCTGGGCTTTGCAGCCTCTTCAAAGTTTTCTCTCTTATTCCACATCTGTTTTTCTCAGTGAGACAAAAGGACGAGCTGGATGGGAGTTTTCTGCCAAATCCTCACATGGTGGGAGAGGAAGGAGCCAGAGGAAGGTGCCTGTGGGAAGGGAAGTTTTGTGTCTTCCCCTGCAGAACTTCAAGCTACAGAATCAAAAACTGCATCTGCCTGCTCACAGCAGGGGGTACCTGCTGTTGTGGGTTGGGTTTTTCCCTGTGTGTGTCTAATTTTTGGGAATAAAAAGGTTGTGAGGGAGTGGGAAGGGGAAGAACAGGACATTGATCTCTCTGTCCACGTGAACTGGACCCTGGGGGGATTGCCTCTGGCCCTGGTTAGGATGTAGGATCATCCAAAGGCGGCTGTTTACAGTCATGCTGTGCGAGGTGGGCTGGGCTGTGTGTCCCCGGGGCTGGGCACCCGCTGTGGCACCGAGCAGTGTCCCTGGCTCTGTGACAGCAGGGAGGGCTCCCAGTGCTGGCACAGGTGAGCTCCTGTGGGACCAGCCTTGGGCAAAGTGAGCACAGCACTGTGCTCGTCATAAAGAGACCTTTCAGAGGAGCCTGCGTGGGAAGGGACAGGGAGGGGATGGGTCTGCTCCAGAGCCAGGGCTTTGGGTTTGCAAGTGTAGTGCTGGTACCTGGAGGTGAGTCAGGGGCTGGAGCACGTACACTGTGCTGTCTCTTCCCAGTCTCTGGGATCTTGGTAGCACCTCAGTAAGGGACTCCCCTAAAATGCTTCACTCTTTGTTCAGTGCCTCTTGGTGGATTAGGGCAGTGGAATGAGTAGGAAGCACCTCTGGAACATGCTGGGTCAGGTCTGATAGCTCTGAGTGAC
The DNA here is from genome assembly GCA_013390045.1 of Picathartes gymnocephalus. Classification (NCBI taxonomy): domain Eukaryota; kingdom Metazoa; phylum Chordata; class Aves; order Passeriformes; family Picathartidae; genus Picathartes; species Picathartes gymnocephalus. The sequence goes on from WEKY01042833.1 coordinate 111,010, forward strand.
CGTGGCTCTGGCTCTTGGCCAACACATGCCAGCAAACCTGGGCTAAATTGCTGACAGGAATTAACCTGGCACCTCTGGGTGCCCCATGGCCTCGCTGGGTGCTGGTTTAATTTCTGGTTTGCTGCCCTTCCTTGCAGGGAGCTGCTCAGCCCTTTTTCCCGGGGGCCAGGACTGAGATGTGTCATAAATCCAAAGACAATAATGGAGACTTCAGAGTCCATAATCACTCAAGATATTCACATTTCTGACTTTGATATTTAAGGCAACATCTTTCTGCAGGATTTTCACACAGGCTCTTTCTCTCTCCCAGCCTCCCTGTCCCCTCCTGCCGCAGTGAGCTCTGGCACCTCTTTGGTCCTTAGAGATGGGATGTGGAGGCAGCAAGCCAAGTGACCCTCAATCCTGGTTAAGCGTATTTGAAGCCTGCAAATTGAGTCAGTGGGTCTGAGTTCAGTTCCTGGTGGGGCTGTGCCTGGTTGGTGGGGTCAGGGCCCCTCAGGGGAGCTCTCTGTGGGCTGTCATGCCCTTCAGCATGGGGTTGGGGTTGTGTCATGGCCACCTCTCCTTTCACACCTGCAGGGTATTGCTTGGTCCTGGCACCCCTCTGGTGGCAGCAGCAGTTTGTACCCAGCTGCTGTGCTGGTGCCAGTGTGGGAGAGCTCTCCTGGGTGCAGGAGACCCCTCCTCACTTCCTTCCCTGCCACAAACAGTGCAGGTGAGGAGTAGCCCTTGGGCAAGAAGGGGTTTGTGCTGGCTCCAGCTCATTCTGAACAGCTCTCATCTGCCGATGGCTGTGACTCAGCCTTTTACCCTGATTGCTTTTGTGAGGCTGCTGGCTGGAGCTCAGCCCTTGGGTCTCCTGGGGACACCTCCAGAGTGGTGGCCCAGGGGCAGTGTCCATCCAAGCTGGCTCTTGGCTGGTTTGTGTGCCAAAAAGGGAGATGCCATGGGTGGGGTGTGAGCCTGCATCCTCCCAGTGCTGCTGGCACCCAGGCCAGGGCAGTTTGGGGTGGGGTGCCAGCCTGTTGCCCAGGTGTGGGCACAGTCAGTGTCAGCCTGCTGTGGATTGCAGGGCAGGGGACACCGTGACATCAGTCTGTGCCACCATCCTCCTGCCAGCAGAGGTGACAGTTTGGGACCCAAGCATCACAAAACTGTGCAGCCCCTCGCTAGGGTGAGGTGGGTGCTCTGCAGCCTCTCCCAGCCCTGGGGTTGTGGCAGGGGTTAGTGGTGAGGGCAGTGGCCCTGGTCAGCTGTACTGGTTTGGGAGACAAGGAGTGTGATTGGGACTCAGTCTTTCTTTCATCTTGGCCGTTGGAAGTAAAAATACAGGGAAGCGTGCAAAGGATGGATTTTATTTTATGTTTCAAAGCACGTTTAGTTTGCCAGGGAGGAGGAAGGAGGAGGGCTCTGCTCCCTGCCAGCCCTCAGGACATTTGGACGCTGCGGTGCTGGGTGTCCCCTCCAAGAGAGTGATCAGAGCTGGCTGCAGGGACAGCAGCAATCAGCAGGCAGTGCAGGCAGGAGGAGTGGGCAGCACTGCAGAGGTGAATGCTTCCTGGGCCCCTCCTTTAGCCCCTTTTACTCCTTTTTCTGTAGCTCTTTAACCAGCATGTTGCAACACCGCCCGTCAAAGCATCTTCTCAAGTGGAAACTTCACTGATTAAATCACCCAGTCCCTGCTACCCGGGCTGCTCACCCACCTGAGTCACTCTCGTGTCCCCTGCATGGGTGTTGGGAGTCATCCCTGCTGGGGATGGCATCTGTGGCACCAGCACGGGGCAGGCTGGGCTCTGCAAGACCATCTGCATCATACTTTTGTCTCTGGGTAATCGTTTCAAGGCATTTGAGAAATATTAGTGAACCAAACCAAATCTACAGCCCCATGGGAGGCACGGAAAAGATTTATTTCTCTCCTTCCTCCTCCCCTTATAAAAGGAAACTGGAGCACAGACCGGAGACAGGAGCTGGAGTGAGCCCGTGGCAGAGCCAGTAATGCAATCTGCTGGGCTGGATACCCTGTGTTTTATGTAATTTTCTGTACAAGTATGAAATGAATATAAGGGATGTAAAATACACTGGTCTGATCTGGAAGCATTTTGCTGTGAGTTAATGGTTATATAAACCCAAGTGTAATAGAAAATCAAGCTAAAATCTTTTGAGAACTGCATTACAGCAACTGGAAAGCTGGGATTTTGTATTAATCTGAGTGTGGATTTTATTTTATTTTTTCTGTTCTTAGTCCTGACTTTGCTTTTGCATGTTCATTTCTGAGAAATGAGCAGTTTGCTGCATCAGCCTCAGGCTGTTTTATATCTTGCTATGAGTGAGGGAAATGCTGCTTGAAAAGCTTTGATTGATGTCAGAGCCCTGAACTTGCATTTATCCCCAAATTTCCACCAGAACTCACCTCTTGGGACCGTTTACACCATTCAGGAAGGCCCTGCATAGTGACAGCACGTCGCCAGCCTTGTCTTCTCCATGTGATTCATGTCAGACCATGCAATCTACTGCCACTTCTTTTGAAGGCTGTCTGTGAAGTCAGAGAAAGAATTTATTTGTGCATAAACTGTACATAATTTAATCAGGATAGCGTGAGAGTCAGGCTACAACAGCAGAGTGTCACTACATATATATATATATTTTATATACATGTAGTGCAGCAAGGTTGGTTTATTGGTAAAGGAAAGGTGTGAAGCCTCCTGGCACAAGCACAAGGAAGGGACCCAGCAGCCCTTATTTCTCTCCTTTGTTGTGTTAGGTGTCCAGAAGCTTTGGGAAAGGTGCTCTTAAAGTTTCCTGCCTTGGTTTCTGTGGATGTAAGAGGGGTCTGAGTTTCTGGGGCTGTTTTGAAGCTGTGCTCACAAAATCCTGCCAGCTTGTGCAGCATTGCTTGCTGCCTGCACTGCCAGGGAATTTCCATCTCCGAGCCATGATTGTGACCCCACTGAGGGGCTCGGCAGGGTTGGGAGCACCTTGTTGTTGAGGATGGCGTAGAGACATCCTGCTCTGGCCCTGCAGCAGGGGTGCAGCTCCCTTCCCTTTCTGCTGTGAGGCTTTTAGGTTTAATGCACAGTGAATATACCCTATAGGTACATGCAACGCCCTACTCACCCCCACAACTGAGCCTTTAATTCACTCCAGTGCAGCCATCTCTGGTAGGGGCAGTGGTAATGCCTTAAGTTTTAAGTTTTTTTTCTGTTCTGCTTTAGTGTGTAGCTCTTAGCTTCATATTAAATGTTACTGAGTTCTCTTCACAGGGTAGTTAGACACAATAATTCTCTCCAGCTCAAGATTCAAGGACAATCGTTCCCAACCTCAGGCCCAAAAGCAAAAACAACGTAGAAAAGAGGAGGGCAAGCAAGGAGGATGGAACTTCATCATTCCAAGTTATGAATTGGCCAGTTCAGCTCAAGATGCAAATGGAGCAGAACTTCTCCAAGTGTGAAACCCCGTGCCCAGGCCCCTTTTCTGTGCCCATCTCGAGGCCCATCCTGGCAGGGCTGCAGCCGGGCTCTGGCATTGCCAGGCTGTGCCCTTGGAAGGCCTTGCCATAAATCCCTGCTTTATTCCTCTCATTTTGCCTGGCCTCTGTCCCAGCTCACACTGATAAGGCATCAGTGGCAGCTCTTCAGTGGCATCACTCAGGGTAGGTCTGGATAAGCCAGACCCCGGTGGCCCCGTGGGCAAACACTCTTTGCTCTCAGCCTGGGCCAGAAAAGCACCCTGCTGCCCGTGACAGGGCTCTGGGAAGCTTTAGGGGCCGTGAGCAGTGAATGCTGTGTTGGGTTTCCAAGAGTTCCTTGAAAGATGAGAGCTGCAGCCTCCCCCCTTTCCTGCCCAGGAACAGGAGGTGACCATCTGGTAGCAGTTTGGAGCGAGCCCTGGCTCTCAAACGGTGCCATTGTGTGGTGGGCAATAACGGGGCTGCCCCGGCCCCATAGGGCTCTTATGTGTCCAAAAACCCAAGGAAAGCTCTCTGCGCTTAAGCAAGCAAGCAAATGTCACCCCTGGGTTACAGAGACCACGAGAGGGGCACAGGATGTTTAATGGGAAGCAGTTGGGCGCTGTGGCTGCCACAGAGCTGGAGGCTCCGGCTGGGAAGCAGGTCCCAGAGGAGTCAGCGTCTCTTGCTGTTTATTTTGGTCTCCTCCAGAGCTCTGTGCATAGATGTTTCCTTGTATAAAGCCTCCCCTGGCCTGGTGGTGGGATATTCTGTTTGGAAAGGGAGGAGAATAGGAGCAGATGTTGCCCTTCTCTGCCAGACCATGGTGGGACCCTCTGCTCCCCTCTGAGTGTGGGATGGAGGGCAGTGTAGGGATGATTTCTGCTCTAGGGATGAATTTCCTGGCCCTGATTTGTTTTGTAACTGGGTTTTTAATTTGCCTGAAGAGGCAGGGCCTGGCCTTTAATCCCCAGCTGCTTAAATGGATTATGACTCCTGGGATGAAGGAGCAGAAATGGAGTTATGAGCCTTGTGCAGTGTAAAGTTCTGTCAAGTTCTCTGGAGACACTCAGGTGGACGGTAACTAAATCCTGAACTACTTTCCATGTTTTTCAGCTCTGAAAAGATCCTTTGAGGTCGAGGAGGTAGATCAGTCATCGAATTCCTCCACCCCGCAAAGGCGGGCCCCGAACACCCTCCTCAGGTCCACCGTGTCCAGCTCCACGCAGAAGTTTCAGGAACTCGGCGCCAGGAATTCGGAGCCATCCACGCGCCATGCAGAACCCACAGTCCAGCGATCCCCCAAGCCCCCTCTGAGGAGAGTGGAGCTCTCTGGACCCAAACTGCCCGAGCCGGTGTCCAGAAGAACAGAAATCTCCATTGACATCTCATCCAAGCAGGTGGAGAACTCCACCTCGGGCTTGTCGCGGTTCGGCCTCAAACGAGCAGATGTGGGGCACAAACCCCCCGAGGCCACGGCCAGGAGGACTGAGATCACCCTGGGCAAGCCCCAGGAGCCGGGGCTGCGGAGGGCAGAGCCGTCCAAGATCCCGGAGCTGCCGCAGCGCAGGGCCGAGGCCGCCAGTGCGCCCGACGCCGTGCCCAGGCGCCTGGACACGCAGCTGACCAGGGCTGCCGAGGGCCCAGCCCCGGCCCCACGGCCCCCAGAGAGCGCAGAGCCCGCCCTGCCCGCCCAGCCCCACCTGGCAGAGCCAAAGCCGCAGCCCGTGCCCGTGGAGAGCCCGCCCAAGAGAGAAGAAGGTGAGTGCAAGGGTGAGGCTGGGGCTGGTCCCTGCCTCAGGTGCCACGCAGGTGTCACACAGGTGTCACACAGGTGCCACACAGGAGATGCCAGGTGCTGGGTGCTGCTCCTTTGGCTCCCCTGGTGACGCCTCTGGAGGCTGCTCTGGGATCTGTGCTCAGATGTGTCCACACGCAGAGCTGTTACCCTTGGGTTTATCCTGCCTGAAAGAGCTGTCGGGTTCAATAAGCAACACTGTCGAGCCCAGAAGGAGAGAAAAAAGGAAGTGCCAAAAGCCTGGGTGCCTGCAGGCAGTGACAGCTCTGCCAGCTCAGGCCCTGTGTGTGCAGACCCACAGAACCCTGGAAAGGCTGGGAGGTGCTGGCTGTGGAAGTGTTGGTGGGATGGATCATTGTTTGGTGGTGTTGTTTACGGCTGTGGGGCAGGAACCGCCTCTTCATTAGCAGAAGTCAGGTTTTTTGACCTTGGAGCCAAATTCTAATAACATCATGGACCAGAGCCACTATTAAACTGGAGACCTGGCTTATATTAGCTCTATCTTGTTTTCAATTAATCCCGTATTAAAGCCAGCTTCCCTCCCTTGCTGGCTGTCTTTTATTCTCCATAATGTTTTGGAGATTTTCCTTTCAGACCTGTTAATTACTTTTCCGTTCTCCATCGCCCACGAGCTCTCTCCTGTGAGGGGTGCAGGGGCACCCCCTCCCTCCCCACCCTGTGCCTCTCCCTGGGGGCTGTGGGATGGGGTGGGGTGACTGAGCCAGGACCTGGGAGGTCCGTGCCTGGCCCTGGAGCTGGACCAGGGGTTCCATCCCCTCTCCTGGCTCACACAGACCTGCAGAGAGGCCAGGCTGTGGTGTGTGCTGGTGTAAAACCAAGCCAGGATTCAGCAGGGGAGCTGATACCAAACCTGCAGGACACAATTGGGTTTTTCTTTCTGTGCATGGTGTAGGCGTGGCTGTTCTGAGCTGGGTTTTTTTTACAGGTTGGGCCATCTCCAGCTGGGCACAGCTGAGCTCTGAGCCCAGCCCAAGGATGGGGTTTGTGTGACCCCCTCTCTGTCCCCAGCTGCCATTTGGGGTGCCCAGGATGCCCATCCTGCCCCGTGGGTGGGTGCTCAGCCTCGTCCTGCCTGCTCTGGGTGTCCCAAACTCTGAACCCCAGGGATGGTTGGGCACTTCAAGAGCGGAAGGCTGGCTGAGCTGCTGAATCCTCCAGCTGCCGGGGTGGGGACAGAGGGAGGACAGCTACTGGGACAGTGCTACCCCTGAGCCCAGCTGTCTGGAGTCTGCCTGGCAGCCTGAGCCATCCTGCCTCTGGTACAAAAGGGGCTTTCAGTCCAAATGTCTCCAAGAATCATCACAGAATGGTTTGGCTTGGAAGGGACCCTAAAGATCATCTAGGTCCAACCCCTCTGCCACTGAGAGCCAGGAGACGAAGTTATAAGGGGGTCATGAGGGCTGTGTCTCCTTTTCCCTGTGTGTCAGCACAAGGGTACAGCCCAAGGTCACTGCCAGGGCACGTGTCCCCTTCCTGATCATCTCCTCCATTGCCATGACTTTCAGTTTGCTCTCACACAGGCCCCCATTTTGGGGTGCTCCTCCCCTTAGTCCACAACGCCCACCCTGAGGTGATGCTGTGCAGGTGGGTGGCCTCTCTCCTTGTTGCTGATGCAAGAACACAGATTGGTGGGGCCTGCATCCCTCTGGATGTCCCATGGATGGATGCAGGCACGTTGCCAACACTCACCAGCTCCCCTGCAGCTTTGGCCCCAGCACAACCCCCCGGATGGAAACGCTGCCTCTCTGGTGTCTGCAGCAGGCACAGCGTGTGGCAGGTCCTGCTGCAGGGTGTGGGTCCCCAGGAGGTGCTCCTGTGGCACTGGACACCCCGGGATCCCGTTGCCGGTGGCTCTCCAGCACAAACAGCTGAGCAGGGGATGCAGGCAGCTGCCTCCAGCTGCCCTCACTCCTGTGCTGGCCCTTGCCTCCCCCAGCTGTCAGGCTCAGCTGCCCTGCCCCTCACCCCTCGTCCTGCTGCTGGAGGTATGCAGGAGAGCGTGTGGTGCAGGAAGAGGCCGGTCAGAGGAGAGTAACAGTCACAGGGAGCTTGGCAGCTCAGAACAAACCACGGAGGAAAGGAGTCATTTCAGTGCTGAACTTCACTAGGGCGGCGTGGCTGGCGATGTGGGCTGAACCTGCTCTGCAGCTGGCCTTCCTCAGGTGGGAGCGAGGGCAGGAGGTGTTTGATGGAGCAAGAAATATTCCTTCCCATCCATGTTCTCTCTCTCTGAGTCTTTGTGCTGTCCTGCACTCCCTGGGGAGCATTTGCTTCCTTTGTGCTGGTATAACATCGAGTGGGGCCCTTAGTGACAGGGAGGTGGGACAGAGGCACCTGTCCCTGTGGGATGTGCCAGTGCAGAGGTGGGCTTTGTGTCCCCAGCGTGGCTGGTGCTCCCCAGCTGGGACAAGGAAATGTGATGGGATGACCAGGTGATGTGGATTGCTGTAGCTGGAGGCTGCCAGAGCAATCTGAGCTGGGCTGTGCAGTGGGGACATGCAGAGGGCAGAAGGAGGCACAAGCAATTAAAAATAGCCATAAAAACAAGGTGAGGGGAAGGGTTGTTTCTGAACCCGCAGCCTTGGGCGCTGTGGGAGGCTCTTTGCTGTGCAGGACTTACCAAAAGTGAATACCCAAATCCGGGTGCCCGTGGGTGGGGGTGACCTTTCCCAGGTTCCTGCCGTGGGCAGCAGTTCACTCCCAGCCCCGGGGCTCTGGGCAGGGATGGAGCTGGCACAGGAGGGTGTTCCTGCCCTGTGCTGGCAGGGCAGGTTTGAGCAGGGCTCTGGTGCCAGCGTGGCAGGAGCTGGTTCATCCCTGTGAGGACAGGAGCAGGGAATCATTGTGGGAGCAGCAGGGCTTCATCCAGAGACATCCACCTGCCTTGTGAAGGTGTGTCTGCAGAGGTCAGAGCCTCCTGCTGCAGGCAGAAGGTGACCCACTGCAGGGTCACCTGGCTGTGGCTCATGGGGGCTGTGCTGCAGCTGGGGAGTGAGCCCTGAGCACCCTCAGGAACCTCGGAGTCCCCTCTGTGATGGAAACTGGGGCAGAGGTGCCTTTGCTGGCTGAGAAAGGGGTGAGTTCTCCTGCCTGCCGTGGGATTTGTGTTCATCCAGGTGGTGCTGAAGGGCGAAGGGAGACACGGCCCTGGCTGAGGGGTGAGGTAGGAACGAGACCCAAGAGTTTCTCTGTTTATCCTGTGGTATTTGCATGTCTGGAGCCCATGGCAGTTGTGCTGGGGAACGTGCTCCCCACCCATCAGCTCCTTTGGATCCTCCAGCTTTCTCACATTTAGGTTAATCATCCTACAGGCTGATAAGGCAAATAAAATCCGTTATCTTGAGCAAGATAAAACAGAGAGTTTGCTTTGATCTCCTGCAGTAAGGCCTGGCCGCTGGTTTTGTGACTTCTCTGCTGTCTGCCGGGGGAGGGAAGTGATGGCAATGGTGATGAACCTTCTGTAATTAAGGAATCATTCTCTTCTAAGCTATTTCTAGACTTCTGTCCCTGCCTGAGATGTTTCTGTTGGCCAGTGGTTGAAGGGACACCATAGGCTGGGTGCGGTGCCAGCTCCATAAACTGTCAGAGGAACTAAATTGAGATTATGGAGAGATAACTTTGTTTTGAGAAGATCAAACGTTGTTGTGAGCAAAAAAGATAAGTTGACAGCAAGCCAGTTGTGTTCTTTACTCCTCCAGCAAACAAACAGACACACAGACACTTCTACATTGTCCCAAATGCCGTGATGAAGCTGAAGTGAACGTGGCTATAAATGGAAAAAGCAGCTGGTCTTGGATTGCAGCCTGTGCTCAGACTTCTTTTGGGCCCAGTTTTTCTTGCATCTGTTAGAGGTTTTAAAGGAGGGATGTGGGGATAGAGCTGCTTTCCTTTGGGTTGGTTAAATTTGGGTCACTCGTTTCATTGATCTTCTGAACTGGTCTCTGCACAGAAGTTCCCAGGGTTTCTGTAGGGTCACATACATCAGTACTTCACCCTCTTGAATAATTTTGGTTTATCTTGGCATGAAGCTAGCACCAGACACGCCGGGAGACAAAGCTGGACCCAAGGGTCTGGTCCAAAATATTTTGCAAACAACAACACTTTGCAGATGTTTATGCATTTATGAAAAGCAAATAAATTTAACAAACCATCTAAGGTTGCTGTGCCAGCCCCGGAGTGACAGCATGGGCATTTGGGCTTGCTGGACTTGTATCACCTGCAGTTTGTTCTGTGTGGAAGCTGTAGGGTTTTTTTTTTTTTTGCATTTGTCCAACAGGAATAAAGGGTGACTGAAATGAAGCATTTTTCAACACCTTGAAGTTCAGAGGTTGATGATGCTCTAGCAAATACAAGCATAATTGGATTTATGTTTAGCTTTTCAACCCTTGAGAAAGTGTCCAGGATTTGTCTGAGTCAGAGGGTCTTACCAGGTGTTCTCCTGCATTATTCCCAGAGTCAGAGATGGAGGTGAAAGGGATTTGCAGCAGGACAGAACTGGGTAAGGCATTAATCCCTTGTTAGCATGAGTACTCGACAGCCCCTCAGCCAGCCTGGTCCCCGTGGGTCAGGTTGTTCTCTTGCTGTGGATGATCATTTACTGAAGTGTGTGTGTCGAGCTTTTCTATGATGTTTATCCACAGTACTTTTAATTTTTTATGATGGCTCTGCCTTTCCCCCTTTCCTCCTCTCCAGCTGCACATGGAGAGGTACAGACTTTCCTTCCCTCTTCCAGAGAAAAGCTCAGCTTGTGGAGATCTCAGAGTGAGAAGATTAGGTGGGTATCCAAAAGCATGTGGTGCCTAGGAGGAGAGGGCAGTGATAAAAGTTAAGGGTAGCTAAGCTCCTGAGAGGAGCTTTCTCAGCCACAGCTGTGTGGTAACTCACAAATCTTGAATTGTAGAAAATTGCTTTCAACTCCAGCTCAAAACACACCTGGGGCATGTTTCATGTGGGCTGGGTAGATCTGGAGGGACATCACAGGAGCTGCCCTACCCAGCTGGGGCTGGAGCCCCTGCCTGTGTTTGCTTCCCCTGGGTGTTATAACTCTGGATGGGGAATTTTTCTCACTCCACATGGCATTTGCTCTGCTCTGGGAGCTTGTGCTGTTCTCTGCTGATGCACTGAAGAGTTGATGTGCTCTGGACCTTTCTCTGAAGCTCTGGCACGTGGAGGTACAGGATGAGTCTCTGGTTTCAGTCTCTGAAGCTACAAATGTGCAGGCTCATGCTCCGTCTCATGTGAGATGCACTCTCTGGCAACTCTCCCCCGTCCACAGTGGAAATCATGGCCCAAGAGAAAACACTGAGAAGGTGGCAAAAGTTTGTATGGTGGGAGAGCCTGGTCAGGACCCTGCCGTTGCTGTCCACTCCTTCATTTTCTTGGAGGAATCCCTCCACCCACTGCAGCTTCTCCTTTCGTAACAAGGAGCTGCTGAACGGGGCAAGATCCCCCCGTTCAGTCCTTGCATTGGGTTCTTGCTTCTTGCAGGTTCAGCTGGTGATGAGGAATTTGCTGGTCCTGCTTCCAGAGGTGCTGTGGGATTGTGCAGGCTGGGAGAAGCCACTGCCCAGGTCACTGGAGTGGCTCTACAAGGGGAGGTCGTGAGCTGTCCAGGAGGGAAGGGAGTCTATCAGGTGGTTTCTGTATCAAAACCTTCTCCTTGCTCGCTCCTAAATTTGAAAAATCTGTCGTTTGAAGTGGAAATAAGGATCTGGAAGGCAGACTTGGAATGTGTGGGGAGAGATGTGGGATGGATTGTGCCTCCTGACTGAGGAGTGTTGGAGGCTGCTGGCACTGAGGGAGGGGCAGGGGCATTTGGATGCTCTTTGCCTCATGTCCTCTTCCCCTGCTTCCGTCTGGTGCAGGCTGGACGGAGAATGGAGATCACCTTGGAATTGTCCAGATATGTCCTGGGAAAAAAAGGAGTAGATCTGAGCAGCTTTTCTGATGAAACATAATTGTTTGGACAAACTCTGGCTGAACTTGCTTCCTCCTGCATCCCAGCGTGCAGACAAATGGGGTGGAAGTGGGAGGCCGAGTTCACAGGCTGCTGGGGCTCTCCCTGGGGTCACACCGCCCCCGA
>WEKY01042833.1:122451-141683 GCA_013390045.1 Picathartes gymnocephalus
CCCCCTGCCCACCCCTTTTGGTGGCCTTGGAGATGCCGAGAGGACGCAGTTGAGTGCTGAGGATGATGCCCTGGCTTTGGGTGGTTCAGTGCTCCAAGATGTGATGGGAACCTTGATAAGGCAGCACATCAGGGGTGTGGGTGGTCCTGGGGGGCAGCAGTGAATCCATCATGGTCCAGCTGCAGAGGTTGGCCCTCAGCTGTGCTGCTCTGTGGGATGCAGGAGGTGAATTTGCTCGGGCCCTGTTCTCTCCAAGGCTGGCAGTGCTGGGTGTGAGGTGGCTGGGCAGATTTGTGCCCCTGCTTGCCCTGGCAGTGGTAGGGCAGGCAGGATTTGGGTGGGATGTTGCTGTGCCCTGTGTGGCTCCTGCCGAGCTCTCCAGGAACTGCTTTGTGGAGTCAGATGAAATCGGAGATCCTGCCATGACACTGATGTTCCTCCCACCATTCCTCAGGGAAACAGTCCTCCTTGCCCTACTTGGTGTAGTAAATAAAAGTTTATTTACAGCCCAGGAGTGCACGCCCTGAGGTTGGGAGGTGAAGGGTTCCTGCAGGGCCCTGGAGGAGCTCTGGGGTTTCCTTTCTGCTTTGTGGCTTCAGTTCCTGGACAGAAGAGTCTTGGGAAGGAGCAGCCCTGTGAGTGGGAGCTCAGGGGAAGCAGAGCCCTTTGCGTGGGCCTTGGGGCATTGCTTTGCTTCCCCGTTCACAGCCCCGTGTCCCTGCGTGTCACCTGCAGAAGGAGAACTGAGAGGAGATAAGGAGGGCTCACAGGTGACACGCGGGCTGGAGCAGCCAGGGACAGCAGCAGGAGGTGAGCTGCCATCCATCTGTCCCTCTCCTTGGCTGAGGGTGGCGTGGGGACAGGGCCGAGGGGGACGTGGGCGTGGGGCTGAGCTCTGCTGACCTCTGGGGTCTGGGGGGTTTCCAGCTCTGCCCTGGCACTGCCCGAAATTCTTCTGCAGAGCTTCAGGGAATGAGCATTTGTCTTCTGCTCCACTTGGGAAGGGTCTCTTTGGGGTTATTTCAGCCCATGTGTGGGACATTATTTATGGGGCAGTTGTTTGAAGGGTAAGCAAACCAAAGCCATGATTTGGGCTCCACTGAAAGAGCAAAGCTGGGAAAGCTTCAAATCATGGCTGCAGAGACAAGGGGGGGACATGGCTGTGGCTTTCTGCTGGGGACCAGTGTTGTGTCCCTGGGGAGAGGCACAGGGAACATTGTTCGGAGTTTCTGCTTTTCCTTCTCATTTTTCAGACATGCAAGATTAATTGCTCTCTTTTATTGTCCCCACCAATATTTATTTTGCTGCTCTGCAGCAGCGGGGACTGGATGGGTTTCACAAACTGAATTTTCCCTGGACAAGCCCCTCCTCTGATTTCACACTTCCAGCTGCCAGGCTGGGTTTTAAAACAGTTTGCACCGAGGCTGAAAATATTTGAAGGGCAGAGCAATGCCTTGCAGGAAATGGCTTAAGCTTCCTGCTCCCAAGATGGTGTGAGTGTTAAAACAGGACTGGAGAAATATTAGACATCCTACATCCGGCCTGGCTGGGGAGGGTGACCCTGGGGTGATGGGATGGAAAGCCTGGACACCCCCTCCCCCTGCTGCTTGTGCCTGGCAGCTTCCGGCAGGACGAGAGGCCCTGGCCCCCATCCCCTTGACTTTATGAGGGAAAAAATGGACAAATTGTTTCCTGCTCCTCCGGGCTTTGCTGTGTTTCGGTTTTGTGCGAGATGTGTGGGGAGAACTGGTGGAAGGTGCGGGGCAAAGTGTGAGCGCTGTGGTTTTCCAGCAGAAAAGGGGAGTTGGGAAAAGCAGTGGTTCTGATGAAATGTTTGTAGCAGTTTATCCACCATCTCCCAGGCTGAAGTGAAAGTCTGGGATAGCTGGGGCTGGAGCGGGACCTTCCTCACCCATCAGTGAAAATCACCGCTGAATTATTGGCTTAATCAGAGACTACGGAATTCTTCCAGCGCGGATAATTCCCACTTGGTGCCGGCTGAGCACCATCTACCTGGCCAGGCAGGGAATAGCAGCTGCTGTGTGTCCGGGACAGAGGGACAGCGACAGAAATGGGAATATTGTGTGCGCAGGAGCGTGGGGAAGGGCAGGCAGAGATGGGCTCCTGTGGGCAGGGAGGGCTCGCTGGAGCTCCGGGGTGGCTGTCGCATCCTCAGCTCCCTGGCGATTACTGCCCTGGTGTGGAAAGCTTCTCTAAACCCTGGCTTGCTGGCTGGAGCGTGGAGATTTAGGGATTTGTATTCAGAATGTTATTGGTTGGATGAAAAAATAACCTGAGCCGTGTCTGGGAGTCTGCGGGTGCTGGAGGAATGAGGTGGAGGCTGTGGGCAGAGCAAGAGGAGGAATATGGGAGGAATATTGGGCTGGTGTGAGCTCACTCACACTCACTTCCTCCAGTAGGCACCGAGAATCCTAAAATTGCTCTTATTGGAGGAAAAATTGCAGCCGTGCTGGGAGCAGAGCCCCTTTGGGAGGCATGTTCCAGCTGCAGGAGCAGCAGCAAAGCCTGTGGGTGCTTTTTGGGGCGGGTGCGCCGTGAATGGAGCATCCTGCTGTGCTCCAAGCACCCTCCTCCCAGCCTTTCCGCCCTGACCCCGGCCTTTCCTGCTGCTCCCTGTGGGATGCTGGGAGCCCCGGCCAGAGCACGGATCCCGAGGGGTGAGTGCCATCCTGGGAGGCAGCTCTGGGCCTGGGGAGCTCGGTGTGTGCTGCCCAGCTTTCCCCACGGCGCATAACCCCCTAACCCCTGAGCCGCGCAGCCCTTGGGGCGAGGCACGCCCCCTTTGCTTTCCCAGGTTTTTCCGTGGGGTGCTTTTCCTGGGAAAGCTTTGGCCGGCGGACCTGGGGGAGGGGAGGAGGAGGCTGATTTAAATCCCAAAAGTAGCCACAGCTGGCTGAAAGCTGTGTCTGCAGCACATCAGAGGTGCCCAGTGCTCTGGGATCAAGTGCTGGGGCTGGGGGAGTGGGGGCCAGTCCTGCAGGGTGTGGGGGGCAGGAGAGGAGGCAGCACTGGGGCTGCAGGACTGGAGGGGCAGATGCTGGGGCAGTTTGGGGACAGAAATGCAGTTATTTGCCCCGGAGTGAGCCCCACTGCCCTGTGGCTGCCACACTGCAGGGACCAGCAGGGTGCTCATGTGTGTAAAGAGGCTTTGCTTTCCCAAAAAGGAGTTTAAGGCTGCTTTTATCCTCCCTGCTCCATCAGCTGGTGAAGCAGATACCCACACAGCATCCTTGGGTCCACAGGGCTCCAGGTGGGGTGGGAGAACAGGGGGAATTCATGGGGAAAGGGAACATCCTTGCCCAGGAGTGTCCTGGAGCCCCTCAGGCAGCTCAGCAGCCCCAGGGTGTGCACAGCAGCTGTGGGGCTGCAGGAAGGAGCTGTGGGGCTGCAGGAAGGAGCAATGCCTCTGTGTAATCCTTGCAAGGGCGATTTGTTTTCCTTCTCCTGGCTGGCTGACCCTCGGTCTGCCCCTGCCAGCCCTTCCCCTGTGTCACTGCGGGTCAGGGTGTCCCTGTGTGGGACCTGCCCTCCTTCCCACGGCTCCCGCAGAGGGACAGGGAGCCCTGGGGCTGCAGCACTGGGAGAGGCTCAGGAAGGTTTGGGGAGAGGTTTGGAAAGGGCTCCTTGAAAGGCTCTGTGCAGGGCACAGGGCAGTGCTCATCTTGCTGAACCACAGGTCTGCAGGGAGGCTAAAGTTCGTCTTAAATCTTTCTTAAAGCTTGTCTTAAATCTGAAATAAATGGGTAATCTGGAGCCCAGGAAGTGAGTTTTAGCCAGTCTCTGTAGGACTGGGGTTCTGCCTCGCCCTGATGTGCTCTGGAGAAGCATGGATTGGGATGGGAAGGGCAGGGATGTAGAGGGGGGCTGTGCTGGACCTGCCTGCATCCCTCAAAGGGTGGATCCAGCACCTAGTTGTTGCCCCAAAAGCTGATTTTCCCTCTTGCTCTTCATCTAGAAAATAAGTTTCTACCACAGCCTTTGCTAAAAGAAACCCAAACTCTGAATGTGGGGTCTTGGAGGCCTCAATAGAGCTTTTACTTCAGGTTAAAAAAACATGACTGATGGTTGATAGTTCCCCAAGTGTTCTTCCGGAGTTGAGGGAGGACCTGGGCCCCCAAACATAGGCTGAAATCAGCAGCACTCTCTGCTCTCAGCTTCAGGATGGTGTCAGACATGAGAGCTGCATCCTGCAGAACTGAAAACCTCAAACCTTGTTGGGGCCCATGACCTTTAAGCAGCCTCGAGAGCAGAACCTGTGCCTTTAGCTCAGATCACGGCTGGGGAGGAGGCTCTGAGAGAGCTGGGTGGCAGCAGGGCTGCCCTGGTTTCTCTGAGTTGGTTTTTGGGAGGCAGTGGGGCTGTCCTGGTTTCTCTGAGTTGGTTTTTGGGAGGTAACAGGGCTGTCCTGGTTTCTCTGAGTTGGTTTTTGGGAGGTAACAGGGCTGTCCTGGTTTCTCTGAGTTGGTTTTTGGGAGGCAGTGGGGCTGTCCTGGTTTCTCTGAGTTGGTTTTTGGGAGGTAACAGGGCTGTCCTGGTTTCTCTGAGTTGGTTTTTGGGAGGCAGTGGGGCTGTCCTGGTTTCCTGGGGTGGTGGGGCTCAGCTTGGGGGCTGCTGTGTGCTGGCCAGCCTGAGATGAGGGTTTGGGGAGCTGCTGGGGAGCACAGCACCCAGCAGAGCCCCATTGCTGTGGGGCAGCACCTGCTGCTCCCTCCTTGGCTGCTCCTGGGTAGCCCATGGGGTTTGCAGTCTGGAGCATCCCCCTGACACTTTCTCTAGGCCTTGTTGGAAATGGAAAAAAGGCTGGAAGGACCCTTGGTGTCCTGCAGGTTTGTGTCCAGCAGAGCTGCCCTGTGTAAAATCTCCAGGAAATAAGATCTGCTGTTACCATTTTAGGTTTGTGGGTGCTGTAAAGGTGTAACAGAGCCAAACAGGTACAAATGAACCCCCAAACCACGCACCAGGCGTGCGTGGCAGCTCTGAAATGTTTCTTTGCTTCACACCTGAAGCCAAGCTCTGCTTTCTTAGAGGTAGCTGCCCCCCAGCAACTCCTGTGATGGTTCCTGATGATCCTTTGAGAGCTGCAGCTTCTAATTCAGATCTCTCCATTTCCCCAGCAAATGCAGCCACCTGCCCCCCTGGCCTCTGTCACCTGTGTGTGGCCACCTGCCCTTGGTCTGAGTGCTGGTCCCAGTCCGTGTAATGCCCTGTAGGGTGGATGGTGATGGAGACCTGGGTGCAGGTGCTGAGTGCTTCATCCCTCACTTGCTGTGATTGTGGCACAGGTCTGCCCCAAAACATCTCTCAGATATTGATTTTTATACATATCTATTTGTATATATAAATATATCTGTTCTGCAATCTCTTGAGGAGGATTACAGCCTAATTGGAATTAGGTGCCTAAATACTTTTTAGGATGTATGTCTTGGCTCTCCTGTGCCTCTAAACCCAGCACTGCCCCATCACCCTGGTGCTGGAAGGGCATCAAACCCCAAGATGTGCTGTCACGGGGAGTGGGATGATGGGAGCCGCTGGGGTGGGGCAGGAAGAGGCAGGACGCCCCTCTTAGACCTCCCAGGAAATACTAACACAGCTTCTTTCACGTGGTGGTGGAGCTTATTGCAGGCAGACATTGTGTGACAGCTCAGCACAGCTGACTCAGGAGCTGATTTGCTGTAGACACCTTCTGTGTTCAGTAGGACGAGGTGTTTCTCCAAAGAGCAGGTCAGGACACTGCAGCTCCAGGTCTGCCACCCCACCTTTCCTATTGCTCTCTCCAACAATTAAGCAGCTTGAATCCATCCAGCCCCTCGTTTAAACTCCTCCTTGAGCTACAGGATGTCCTGTGAGATTACTGAGCCCTTGAATGAGGGGCTTTCTTAGCTTGGCAGAGGCTGAGCAGACCCCAGAGAGCTCCCGTGCTGGGGGAAGAGTCTGTTGCCAAGTCGTAGGAGGAATTCCCACGTTCCTGTTCCTTCCTGCTGGCTCGCAAATGCTTGTCCTGTCCACAAAAGCTGATGTATTTGGTAGGATTTAACCTTTGCTCATAGAAGTGAATAACGGAGATCTTTTACTTTTGGTTTCTGGGTGTAAATTCACAGCTCAGCGCTGGTTTTGCATGCACAGCACGGGCCCATGGTGGGAAAAAACAGAGGAGGGACAGAGAGAGGCTTTGCTTGGGTGAAGTCCTTTGGAGCCTGCAGAGAACTGCCCCTCCCTCCTGCTCTGATGAGCCCCCAAACCAGGCTTTAGGTGCCAACCAGACCTCACCATTTCAGCAGAAGCACAAAGGCAGCCCTGTGGGATGCAGAATTTGGGATTTCTCACGCCCAGAGTCGCTGCAGCTCCTGCCTGGACAGACGGACAGGCTCCCATGTTTTCCCTGTTGGCAGCAAGCGCGTCCGTGGAGTTCCAGGAAGGAGAAATGCTCCTTTTTGTTGCTTCCTTTCATGCCTACAGCAGAAGACACAGCTAGCACTGTTTTACTCTGCCCTGGACCCTCTTTCTTTTCTCTGGTTTGTGTCCTGTGGGACAGCCCTGGTGACACTGGTTCTGGTGGTTGCCACCAGTCATGTCATCAGCAGCACCCAGAACTACTGAAATGGAGTGTGAACCACAGCCTGGCCACCTCTTTGTGGGGCTCACCTGGTTTGGGGGAGGTGAGAATGAGTTCAGCTCCCAAATCTGGGCAAAGAAGAAAAGAGAAAACCAGCAGGTCCAGGCACAGCCTAAACTCCTTTTTGGAGTACATCAGCCACAGCCCACGGGTGGGATCAGCAGGAGGAAACCCTGCACAGAGAAGAAAGGTCTCTGAAATCCCATGGGTGAGGCTCTGGGACATCACACAGCTCTGCCGTGCTGAAGGTGCTCCAGCAGAGCCCCTCCTTGCTTGGGTTTGCTGGTTGTGTCCCTCAGTGGAGCAGCGGTGAGCTCCAGAGGGACTTTACTGCTCCGTGGCTGCTTGGCACAGCGAGGTGCTCCCCATCCTGGAGCAAGGGTTGGGTTGGGTCACTCTGGGCAGGGACAGGCAGGAGCCAAAGCTCCCCTTCCCTCACCCTGCACCCAGCAACGAGGCAGAAGTTGCCCTGATCGAGGTCAGCTGTCCAGCAGGGCAGTGTGTGGCCTCCAAGAAGCTGGGATGACTCAGTCTCCAGTGCTGCTCCAGGATTTGGTTCTAATTAGAGGGACACCCATGTAGGTGACCCCGGGGCACTCCTCTCCATAGGGGTGGGGAGAAGCTGCTGATGGAGTCAGGCTCTTGGGTGGGGGATTTCCTTAGGAGTGGGCTTGCAGTGGGACCCTGGGGAAGCAGCATGGAGAGGTCCAACCTTGCCAATGTTTCCTGTTCCTGTACCAGCAGTTCCTTCCTGGAGCTAAAGTTCTGTGAGATCGGCAGAAGCAGGGATAAGACTGAAGTGATTTTTGCTGTGAGCATGTGGAAATCAGACCCACAGAAGGACAGGAATTGGAGTAATTGCCCCCAAAATGACAAGGTCCTGATTATAAGCACAGCCCATGGCATAGCAGCTGGCCCAGGGGTTATGACCAGTGCCATAACCCCACAGAATTCTCATTTGTTGCCTATCTGTGTAAATCTCTGCTCTCCCATCAGTGCCTGCCCTCAGCACTCCTTGAAAATTGCCCAAAAATTCCATCTTGGTGCAATTTAGGATATGCTCCAGCCTGCCCCGAGCACATCTGGTATCTGTGTGTTGGGTGATATTAATCACAGCGTGAACACAGCCAAGTGTTAAACGGCAGAGCCTTCCCACCTCCCCCCTGCAAACGAGAGTTGTTTCCATGCTCCAGCAATAAAATGAACCTAGCATTCCCGGGCAGGCTGTGATCTGGCAGGAACAACTGCTGTGTGGGATGGAGGGATGAGGAACGCTCTGAAACAGGCCAAGAAACCATGTGCTCCTAGGAGTTTTTGAAATCCCTGCGGTGTTTGAAGCTATTTTCTAGCCCTCCTCATTTTCTGGATCCGGCGCTGTTCCTGCTGCGTCTGCAACTGCTCCCTCTGCCCCGGAATTTTGTGCCGAGGCCTTGTTGTTTTGGGTGTAAATGCTGCTCCCTGTTTCCAGGAAGGCAAACACCCCTCCCTCGCCCTGCTCTGCTGTGCAGATACCAAAGTGCTTCGCCGAGCAGGGGAGAGATGTTGTTTCTGTTTTGCAGATGGGGGGGAGAGGAGTTGCAGAAGCTGCTGAGAAATCCATGGGAAGCTGCTCGCTCGGAGGGTGCTCGTGGTTTTGCTTCAGGACACTTAGTGGCTTCCTTTAGTGTTGGGCAATGAGCAGGCAGGACTGGCACAAGGGATATTTTTGCTCCCCTTTTTCTGGGGCGACCACACAGCAGACAGTGGGCAAAACCCCACTGGATCACGCTGGTTGTGTTACCCACAAAGGAGAGCCTGGCTCAGATTTGCCCCCAAGTTCCCCAGTTTGTGGCTGATTTTTAAAAAAAAAAAAAAAAAAAGAAAAAGAAAAACTACAGGAAAAAAAAATCAAAACTGCATTTTCAGCAGAGTTGGCGCCTCAACCACTGAGGCTGCTGTGCTTTCAAGGGAGGCAGCCCAGCACTGGTGCCTGGGAGGAATGGGGGGGGTGAGAACTCTTGTGTGGTGCCTTTGATGTTGGAGGCTTTTACCCGCGTTACCCGGGGAGAAACTCGAGTGCTTTTCATGTCTGGTGGTGAGGGAGGCAGAGAGCCAGGAGGGATCTGCTTTGTGAGACCTTTTCGAAGGGAATTGAGCAAAACTTTTCAGAGGTTGTGGGGAGGCTCTCTGGGGCAGCAGCTGAAGTAGGTGCTGAAGCATCCTTGGCTCTCGCAGGCGCCGGGCAGCGTGCATTGTCCTCCTCATCATCCTTGGCTGAGTAAGTCTCTGCTTGAGCTCTCCCCAGCCTCAGGGAGTAAAAATCTGTGCCAAGGGCTGTGCTGGGGTCTCCACAGCCGTGCCAGTGGGGATTTGTAGAGTGGGGAAGCTGAGTGTGGCCGTGTGATGAGTACATGGGGGTTTGAAGGGTAAGGAGGGGAAAAACAGAGCAGAGGCTTAGCAGGGGGAAAATACCAGGGATGTCATGCTGGCATTGTCACCGGGGAATGATTTGCCAGGGGCTGTGCTGAGGGAGGAGGCAGAGGCAGCTCTGCCACGGCTCAGGCTCCCTATGGGGTGGGATGTGCCAGGCTGAGCCTCTGCACCATGGCCTGAGCAGGCAGAGAGTGGGACAGGGGACTCACCGAGGCTGGTGCCAGCTCTTGGGGGTGACATGGAGTGGCCCTGACATGACCCAGGGGATGGGGGCTCCCTGGGGTGACAGCTGCCAGCAGGATGGGACCCTGATGCAGATGGGCCATCCTCACCCAGCTCCCTCAGCCGTGTGGTGAGAAGGGGCCCTGGCACTGGCAGTGCCAGGCGAGGGGAGACTGCTGCCTGTGCTGGGGTCTGTGCTGAGTTTGGGAGCCCTGCCCCAGCCACAGGGGCCAGGTGTGGATTGCATCTGTGCAGGCGGTGCAAACACAGCCTGACCAGCCTGGCAGATGCTGGGCTGTGAGGGCTGTGAGGGCTGCATTAGAGATGCTCTCACGTTACTTTTGGCAAATGCATTCCTGTGACATTGCAGGGAGTGTGTCTGGTGACGTAAGGGAGGTCTGGCAGCCCAGGGTGGCCTCACTCCTTGCTTTCTGCTCTGGAAGTTGGCTCTGAGCTGATGTGGAAAAGGAACTTCCTGGTGTTTGATAGCCCCTTGTCCTGATGACAAAAACCCACCTCCTGAGCATCCTTTTCTCACCGCTGCTGGCAGCTGTTTGCCCAGTGAGTGTGACACGGATGTTTAGGTGACATGGTGGGGCCGCCTGGACTTGCCAAGCACAGGGATTTTCCCACTTGCCTTAGTCTGGCAGGAGCTGGGGGTGCTGGGCATGGCCATCAGCCTGGGCTGTGTCAGTGTGAACCCCCAGGACTTGCTCTTTCCCCCTGTATCCCAATGTATCCCTGTCAAACAGCCCTTGGAAGCAGCCGGGGTTGCAGGAAAGGCTTCACGCCAGAGGATTTCAGGCTAGGCTTTTTATATCCATCGCAGTGTGACCACACTTCATTTAGGGAAGGAGCATCCGGGATGGATCTGGGCTGACGTATTCAGGGCTGAGACTTATCTGGGCTCTGCCAGAGCAGATGTGGGCCAGGGGAGCAGCTGGGATCCAATGGGGCCGGTCCTGCTGCCCTGTGCTGGGACTTCCAGCACACACCGAGCTGTTTATATCGGATTTCTTGGAGATTTCATCCGTGTTGTGTCCTCCCTTCTGTAAATAGCAGGTCATCCCATCTCCCCCAAAGCTCCCTCTTAGGAGCCACGGATATCCAGCAGTCCATGAGCTGAGCCCTGCTCGGCACGCTGGGCTTGCTGCTGCTGCTGCTGCTTCCCAGGGTCAGCTTGCAGAGGAGTGCAGGAACAGCCTCCCATAGCGCCAGGCAAGTTCTGGGTTAAAGCTGCTTAATTTTACTGAATTCCTGCTGCTGTGGATGGTGGGTGCGGCGGAGGGAGCAGGCTGGCGGTGCAGCTCTAGGGTGGGAGGGGATTTTGTGTGGCTGTTGGAAGTGTGCTGGCTGAGAGTCCTGGGTTTCCTGGTGCTAATGACTCCTGGTGCTAATTAATGACTGTTAGTTGGTTGGACTAAATTCCCCTGGGAGATAGGTGAGCCAGGCAATGGAGCATTGTGTGTGCAGGCAACACTGGGCTGAGCTTTGGTTTTGAGACAAGGTGAAAATGCAAAAAAGCGAGAATTGCGATTATGTGTGAAGCCCTAAGTGCTGTTGCCTTGTCCAGGTGTGATTCCAGATTGTAGGATACAGCATCCAGGAGGAGTACAGCTGTCCAGGATGTGTGCCCTGCTGCAAGGGCATCCTGAGTGCAGATGAGGACGTGTCACAACAGATAAAATACATTTGGAGCACGCAGAGGACTGCAAAAGCCCTGGGAGCTGTGACCTCTCCCATGCCGCTGTAGGTGCCATCAGCGATTTCCCATGGTGAGATCAGAACCCCTGTGGGGCTCGTGGGTAGCTCTGTGGTGGGGTTTGAATGTGTTTGACCCCAGAGCCCCTCAGCAGGGACCCTCTCACCAGGATGTGCTGGCCATGGCTCGAGGTGTGCACATGTGGCAGGCTCTAATGGCTTGGTGGCCAGTAACCTGGCAGCAGCAGTTCCTGGACTCCTCTCCACAGGGAATCCAGACTTCCCTTCTCTGAGCACGGTGGAATTTTTATAGCCTGTGGTTTTAAATGCTGTGATTTCCGTGTGGCCCCGACGCCGCATGCAGCCCTGTCAAAGCTGTGCTGGGGCTGGGTGAAACACGAGCTGGAGCTGCTGCTCCAGCACAGGGGAGAGCCTGGGCTGGGAGAGGGAAGGCTGGCTCTCCTGGGGTTGAGCCTGCTGGGTGCTGTGATCTTCTGGCTGAATTCAGCTGTACTTTTTTTCATTTATCCCCAAAATTTGTCAGGCTTTGTGGAGTAGAGTACGGTAAAGCGACTTCATTTATTAAAATATAATCACCAAAACGGGAGTAAAAGAGTTAATCTTGCAAATTCAGCTCAGTGGCACCCTGGAAGTGCCTGTTCAAAAATCGGGAGGGGAGTGGGCATGTGGCATTTCAAGGTAACAGGGTCGAGGGGCCAGGCTGGCAAACGCCACTTGCCACAGGGATGGAGCTGTGGCCTGGGCAGGGACGTGGCACTGTGGGGACATGTGGCAGCTGCGAGACGAAGGCAGAGATGGTTCATCCACATCTACCGGGTGTGAGCACTGTCTGCCTCCCAGCAGCACCCCTGCCTTTGTCCCCTGGGGTCCCTGTCCTCGTGGGGACCAGGCAGAGTTCTGCCATTGACACCCTGGAGATCTCTGCTGGCTCATCCTTATCATCCCCAAAATACCAGGCGGTGCTGGGGAGCTCACAGATCCCTCACTGTGCCATTGGGGATCTCTAGGAAGGGGTGCAGCCGATGGGAAATCAGCAATGTTGATTTCTCCAGCCCCTGATAAATCCCCTGGAAACCACTGCCCAGGTCTGGCTGCTCTAGGGGTGCTTTGGGGCCATCAGATTTTCCAAGCTGAGACATCCACGTCCCTGTGGTTGTGCTGCAGGGATGCTGCCTGGGTCCAGCCACCTCCTCCCAGCTCTCCCTTCTCACAAACTTGTGGAAAAGTGATTTCCCTTCCTATTTTCTGGCCCCTTCTCAAACTCAGACTGGGTTAACTCTTGCTGTAGAAGCAAAACTTGCTGGAGGGCCCTGGTCAGGCGGGGCTGTAAAAGCCACATTTTCTTTGGGAATCGGATTAAGGCCCCTTTTTTTTCGTGCTGGGCGGATGCTGTGGGTGACATGAAATCTCTCTTTGTCCTGGATGGTATTTCTGGCCCAGCTGCAGTGAGTTAACCCTTTGTCATCCCACACAGTGCTGGTGACGAATGGCCCTTTGCTAAGCAACAGGGACCTTTTCCTGGGGTGGCAGCACTGTGGGGGCACTGTGGGCTGTGTCCTCCCCCTGCCCAGCTGGGGGATGAAGTGCAAAGCCTTGCTGCCTGGGTAGGGGACGTGTCTGTGGGACAGGGCCCTGCCCTAACCACTGCCTTTCTTTGCCATTTTTAGTCTCTCCTTGTTCCCCAAGATAAATGGATGGGACTTTGCACCCCAGTCCTGCGCTGGGACCAGAGGTGTCTCCATGCTGGGGCAGCCCCAGGTTGGCACAAAGGGACATGGGTGGGACAGGGAGGGGGCAAAAGCGACAGTGAGAGCAGAGGCCAGGCCAGCTGGAGGAGCACAAGAGCTGCCTGTGAGTTCCTAGGAGGGCAGTGACCGTGTCAGTGGTGCTCCCTGGGCTCCAGTGCCCAGCCTGGCGTGGCACGGGGCTGGGGCAGGAGCATCCCTTCTCCAGGAGAGCTCCTGGATAAGCAGCCAGGAGCAGGGTGATGGCACAGAGCACGCACAGGGACCCCAGGAGCCCCTGGCTGTGGATCCAAGGAGGTGTCTCGGTGTGGTACTTGGTGCTGGGCTCTGTGGCCAAGCAGAAATGAAGGTGATTTCATGGCCATTCCCTGGAGTCTGGTGCCTGTGGGCATCTCATCCCCAGGGCTTGGGTCCATTGTATTTTGTTTCCCCACTGTGCTGCGTTGTTGCATCACCCTGGATCCGTGCACTGCTGCTGTGAGCCTGCCTTGGCTTGTTTGTTTATGCAAAAGCCAAATGGTAGCAGGGAATGTCCCTTTTTGGTGGCCTGGAAAGGCTGCCAGGGGCACACAGTGCTGGCTCCCTGCAGCTGATCCTGTGCTGTTATCAGGGAGGCTCCTGATAAGAGCAGAGCAGGGATTTCCCCCGAGGGGCTCCTGGACTGTGTCAAAGTGGCATCAGGAGCTCCCCAGCAGTGGGGGGAGTGCAGCCCGCAGGCCTGAATTCTCTCTGCTGGATTTTAGGACGTGATCACCCCAAGGCTGATGGAGGGCTGCCACCATCTCCCAGATCTGACCCAGCAGCAGATGGGCACCGAGCGGGACTCGCTCACGGCGTCGGGAGCTGCAGGGAAGCAACGCAGTTCCCTCCCACCCGTGCTCCTCCTCCCCCCATCCTCCTGACCTTTTCCCATCAAAACACAAAGCACTATTATTTGGAGCAAGGCACCTCCATCCGAGGAGACAGCTGGCGCTGCAGCAGCTTGCTGGGGATGGGTTGTTATTAATTAAGCTGCAGGAGACAGCCCAGCAGCTTGAATGGAGTTTTCCTTCTTTTCAGGGTTAGGACGCCCTAAATTCTTTCTTCTTTACCTCCAAACGGTGTTTATATGTTTAAAAGGGACAGCAGACAAAGGATGGAGAAGCTTGCAGGGACGTGGGTCCCTGCACGTGGCCTGCAGGGACTGTCAGGACACCCCAGCACCTTCTTTGCAGCTTGGTTTGTGCCTGGGGGTTGCTGGGACCCTCAGGGATGTCACTGTCTGGGCATCTCCCCATCTAGAGAGGAGATGCCACTTCGGGGTGAAACGATTTAAACGACTTGAACAACTTTGGGGTGACTGAGGTGATCGAATTTTTCACTCCCTGCTGTTCTCCCTTGCAAAGGTGATTTATTCTCACCAAACTCATTCTCTGCCCCTGCTGCCGGGTCTGCTTTGACCACGCTGCTGGTGGTGAGAGGAGCAGAGGTGGTGGTGGGGAATGCTGGGCCTCTGTGAGAGCTGTGTTTGAGCTCTGTGTAGGCTCCACCTGCTCCCCTCTCTCCACAGGGCAGGATACAGGGGTGTGGTGGAGGGAGGCTCTGGGATGCTGGTGGGGTTCTGAGAGTTCTGCTTTACCCCTTTTGGGGATAATTTGCCCTTTGTGATAATCGGTGGGGTGTCTGGGGAGCAGATCATGCCCTTGAGGAGGAGGGGTGAGGATTGCTCCTAAGCAGCCAAGTGTGTTTCCTTGGGCATAGCTGGGCTGTGCCATCTGCAGAGCTGGCCCTGGGATTTGAGCAGCAGTTTTGGTGCCAAGGCTGACCTGTCCCTGCTGAGCAAAACCTGTGCTCAGAGCTGAGGCCGTGGCAGTGCCTGGGAGATGCTGAGTGTGCTTTGTGTCTGTCCAAACCAGCACAGCAGTGCTCAAACCAGTGCCCCAACCAGTGTCCCCTGCAAGGGAAAAGGAATTTGGGAGGAATGGGGTTCTTTCTTGCTTTTTCCAAATATTTGTGACTGAGGAGTGCCTTCCTAGCAAAGCCTGTTCCCTGGTGGGAAGTGGTGGATTGCTCAAGCACGGTGAGGAGCCTCCTGCCTGCCCCACTCGAGGGAGCAGGCACTGCAGATCCTCTGCAGGAGGAATGTGCCAGAGGAAGGGAGGCTGCTGCAGGGACACTGCTGGGATGTGACACCAGGAACCGAGGGAGAGGGTGACTCACACCAAGGACACGGTGCCAGCTGCGTGTGACAGCTGGTGACAGCGTGTGAAAGAATTCCTTCCTTCCTTCCTGGAGAGTGGGAGCAGCCTGGAGATGTCCAGCTGGAGGAGACTGAGGTTTTGATGTGGTGGAAGCTGGGACAGTCCTGGGTGTGGTGTGGGTTCAGCAGAGCAGCCACAGTGCAGGGATGCTGGAGGGTCTGCACCCTGCTCCTGGCCCAGGCGTGGAGGGCTCACTGGTGGTTGCTCCCTGTGCTGGCTCAGGATGTCCCTGAGCTCTGGAGGGCTCTGGGGTGCTCCTGGCAGTGCCTGTACCCCACGTTACAGCTGCTCCACTGCCCTCTCTCTCCAGGGAGATTTAAGCCAGCAAAGAGCTGCTTTCATGAAGGAACTGGTGGGATACCTGCAGAGGTGTGTCTGGCGTGGGCTGCTCGCAGGAGCTGCTCAGTGCCAGAAACCAGGTAGCTTAAAAGAAAAAAAAAAAAAACAGCATCATCTTTCAACTTGGGAGTTCAGTACAGCCAGAGGGGAGGAAATGTCAGTGATCTGTGGGTCTTAGAGATGTTCTGGGGAGTTACCCTGCACATGCTGCAGGGACTGTGGTGGCTCCCTGCCAGAGCCCTCCCTGGGTGGTAACGCTTGCAGACCTGCACTCAGGCTCTTAGAAAAGCTTTGGGGTTGCTTTTAGATGTTCCTGGCATTGGGGGCTCCTTTCTGTTCCTGATAGAGGTGATGGTGTATCTTTCAATGCTAAAAAAAAAAATTAAATTTGGTCTTGTGATCTGCAAGCTTGTGTCCTTTTCTCAGTCATGCTACTTTCCACTGAGTTTGCTCGTGCTCCACCAAGGTCTCTGGATGTGCTTTTCATTCTGTTATTGATCTGATATTATAAATATAGCTGGCAG
Organism: Picathartes gymnocephalus; assembly: GCA_013390045.1. Lineage (NCBI taxonomy): Eukaryota > Metazoa > Chordata > Aves > Passeriformes > Picathartidae > Picathartes > Picathartes gymnocephalus. The sequence continues at coordinate 138,290 of WEKY01042833.1, forward strand.
AATTTCCATCTGTCTGTCAGAGTCACTGGGGACTGGCAGGTAGTCAGCATTGCAGCAATACTGAAAGAATAAAAATAATTTCCTAAGCCCTAACGGTGCACTTTTAACTGGGGATCGCTGACGTGCAGTAAAATTGGAAATATCCCTTCAGCATTCCTGAGAGAGGACATGTCCTGCTCGTGCTGCCTGTGCCCAAGGAATTTGGTGTTGTCTTAAGAGTTGGGCAGCTTGGGATGAAGTGAATTTGTTGGCAGGTCTGCCCACAGGCTGGATAGTGCTGGTGAAGCTGCCTTCATTTACAGGTCTGGTTATTCCTCAAAGCTGGGGATTTATGGTTGGAGCTGGCCAAGGGCAGAGCATTGCCTGGCACAGGGGAGAAGCTGCAGTGCTGCTGGGGGACATCCCTGCTGTTAGGGGACAGCCCCGCTGCTGGGGGACAGCCCCAGTGCTGGGCAGTTCTCTGCTGCCAAGGACTGTGGTTGGGATTGTCCCCAGAACTCAGGGACTGTCGAAACCCTCGTTGCTGTATCCCTGAGCATCAGTGCTGGATCACCTTCCCCAGTGAGCCCTGCCTGGCGTGACTGTGACATGGGGACCTGCTTTCACCTGCAGGGGCGTCCCATGAAGCTGTACAGATTGGATTGTGTAAGCCAGGCAGGAATCTCCCTTAATATTCCAGATTTGTTGCAAGACTAAAAGCTGGGTCTGTAGTTAGTTCAAATCCCTTGGTAAAACTTTGAACAGCAATAGGCCTCTTCAGAATTGCTCCTAACTCTGATTGTCAGTTTTTTTCTAAGAGAAGAACAATGAGTTTGTGATTTTAAAACCCTTAATTAGGGGATTTGGATCCAGTTCTTGGCTCTGCTGTAGGATTTCTGTGTGACCCTGGGCGAGTCACTTAATCCCTCTGCAGTTCATCTGCGCTGTAGGGGTGAAGCTGCTTCCTTCCTCTGCCTGTCGGTCCTGCCTGTGCTCAGAGCCAGAAATGAGCTGTGGCAGAAGCACAGCAGAGCCCTGTTCTCCTCACAGGAAGGGATATGCTCCTGTAAGAACAAATCCCAGAGTTTGGCTGGGCTGTTTGTCACTCTGCAAACACCCCAAAGCCACCAAGAGCCATTCTGGGGACCAGCAGTGCCACCAAAGCCCTGCTGCACTTGCTGTGACACCATGGATGACACTTTGTTGTCCTTGTGAGCTGCTCGCTCACCACCTGTTGTTCCTGGGAAGGAGGAGATAGGAGTTGAAACAAAATATTTTCTATTAATTAATCTGGGAAACAACTTGTACACAGTGTTGAGTTCCCATTTGCTCTAATTTCTTCCCTGAGGGTGGTGAGGTCCTGGCAGGGGGTGTCCAGAGAAGCTGTGGCTGCCACATCGCTGGAAGTGTTCAAGGCCAGGTTGGATCTGGTCGAGGGGATGGTGGCCCTGCCCATGACTGGAGTTACGTGGTCTTTAAGGTCCCCTCCAACCAAACCAATCTGTGATGCTGTGAAATATTTTGGCAGAGCTTCAGTGACCATGGGGAGAACTTTTCTATGGTTACTTTTGTTCCTTCACAGGCAAGACTAAAGTATGCCCATGATTTCAAGCTGAAAAAATGAACTCGGAGGAGTCGGTTCAGGTGGCTGAGCACGCCGTGTTCACCCCTTTGCCTGTCTCGGTTTGGGCACATGAACCCTCTGCTGATGCATTACTCCTGCACAGCCACAGATGTGGTCAATTTAATGGCAAGGACAGGAAGAGCACATCACACCTGAGATCCTCCCTTTACTCTTCGTGCAAGCACAGCACCCAAGTGAGCCCGGCACAGCCTTTTCCTGCCTTTCTCCAGCTAAAACAAGGCTGGAGTGACTTGCAAACAGACCCAGCTGCTACTCGAGCAAGCCCGGTTTGGCATCTAGCATTGGATTTTCCTGGAGATTAGAGAGATTAAAACAGTAATGCCCATTGATAGGGGTTAAAGCTTTAATAAGTCATAAAAAGTGGTGTAATCTGGCAGAAAAAGCTGCATGCAGCTGCAGCATAATCAGATTGAGGCTGGGTTTCCTGCCTAGGTGCTGGGTGGAGGTTTCTCAGAAACTGGTCTTTGTGGTACTTGCTGAAGTGGAGGGACGTGGGTCTTGCCCCCCCTGAGCACCCATCGTTTGCAGAGCAGCCCATGCCAGCCTTGCTGGGCATCACGGAGGGGTGCTGCAGGCCCAGCAGGGTGGGGAGGGGCTGCTGCCAGCCTGCTGTGGGGTGGCTGTGCTGGGTGGAGGAAGATCTGCCACTGCTGCTGGTCCGGAAGTGGAGAGGGAAGGTGACAGCCACGCTAGAGCCACAGGCAGGGGTGGCTGTGGTGCCACTGGCACAGGTGGCAGGGCTTGCATCAAGTGCAGGAGGGTGGCAGAGGCTGGTGATGCTGGTAGCAGGTCAAAAAGGAAGCACAAATACTAACCCTGGGCTGGCAGGTTGTGCAGGGGCTGTTCGTGGGAAAGGGAGTCCTCTGGGTGTTGGAGATTGCAGATGTGCACATCTGTCTTAACCCTTTCGTCACCTGCGGGCCATTCTCTGGGAATGAAATCTGGGAACTGCAGGGAAAAAGTCCTGAAGTCACAGGGCAGGTCAGAATAAACGTGTCAGACCCAGGAGCACAAAAGAGGGAGGTTGGCTTCACCTTGGCTGTGACAAGAGAGGGTCCCACCGCCACTGCTGGACATCACAGAGGGGACTTCACCCCGCACCAGGGTGTGTGTTGGAGGGAGCAGGGAAGCATTCAGCTTCTCTGGTATCATGTGAGAGAGCAGCCGTGCCCGTGGGGGTAGGCTGGCATCTTGTCCTGGCAGATACGAGATGCAACCCAGAGACCTTAAATCAGCAAAGTGAGCTCCCAGCGCTCACACCCACCCGCGGCCGCTCTGGGGCTCTGCTGGAGAATTTCGGGATGCTGGGAAGCAAAAGGCTTCCCTGGGCTCGGGCACGGGGATGTGGATGAGACCCTGGCCCTTGTCCCTGGAGCGCTGGGTGAACTGGGCTCCTCTTGGACTGGGGCTGCCCCGTTCGTCCCAGCCTCTCTCTTTCCCGTGGAAGTTTCCCCGCACCTCCAGCGTGGACCCGGGGTGGGACGTGCCCCCAAACTCTTCTTCCTCTCACCCTTTGCGGGCCCCCCTGGGCCGGGCCGGGCTGGGGGGGATGGAAACCGCCCGGGGGCGAAGCAACTTCCCGGGAAGAGGCTCCATCCCCCCGGGCCGGGCTGCAGGGGGAGGAGGCAGGGTGATGGGGGAGGAGGAGGAGGAGGAGGAGGAAGGGCGATGGGGGAGGAGGCGGAGGACAGCGCGGGAGGAGGCGGGAGCCACCGGCTGCCGGAGCCGCCGCCGCCGCGGGTGAGTCTCCGGTGCCCGGGGGGCGGGGGC
>WEKY01042833.1:147117-167733 GCA_013390045.1 Picathartes gymnocephalus
ATGATGGGCTTGTGTTTGGAGGAGCCCCTTTGGCCCAGCCACTCTCCTGCAGAGAGAGGGGAGGGAGGGAAAAGCAGGCAGCACATCATCAAAGACCAGGAATAACTGGGGTGAGCTGTCTGGAGGGATGAGGACTTTGCAAATAATAATGTTTTTATTAATAATAATAAATGATTAAAAAATAATAAATAAGCATTGCTAAACACTGAACAACAACAAAATGCTCACTTGGGCTGGTGGCTGCAGGGACCCAGGCACTGAGCAGAGGCAGCCTGGGGTGGGGAGGGCTCTTAGAAGTGTGTTTTCCTAAAACCTCCCACTCAGAGGCCTGGATCAGAGGAGCGTGCTGCCTGTGGCTGATGCCTCCAGGAGCTTGCAGGGGACTGGGCTGACCTTGTGCCTGCTCTGCCTTTGGGATATTTGCTGTATCCGCTGTGGGTGATGCAGAGCAGCTGGGGCTGGCAGGGGACAAGGCTGCATCACCCCAGGGCACATGGGGCACGTTGTCCTTGCCTGGTGCCTGGGGGAGTAGATAATTCCCTGGTTTTTCTTACAAAGCTGTTGGCTGAGGCAGTAGTTTTACATTTGCTTCTTCTACTGAACTTTGTTGGACCGGAGCATCTTGTAGGGGAGACAGATACGCTGTGTCTGAGGGAAGCTGAAGGGTTTGGGTTTCTGAGCAGATATGGACAGAATTAGAGCGAGATCACAGAAGCTCTGTGGCTGTGTGGGTGTTGTCTGGCACAACCCGTCTTGATGCAAATATGTTGGGTTTTCCACCAGCCAGGGCCGGCAGCCTCTGATCTGCATCAGCTGGAGCTCGAGGAGGGCACATGGCAGTGGATGCCAAGGACTCCCTGTGTCTGCAAAGCCATCAGCTCCCCCCAGAACGTGGCTGAGTTGTTCACACCAGCAGTGTGCACAGTGCTGTAATTCCAGTGGAGGGGAGGAGTGGGGTGTGTACGTCTGCCAGCCTTTAACAGCAGTGCCCAGGCACAGGGCTGTGGGGCTAAAATTGTCACTCCCAGACTGGGCTGAGGACTTTCTGGGTGCTGAGTCCTGCTCTGTGGCAGCAGATCAGCTGCTGTGGGACCTGGTGTGCCCACACCCCCACAGCGGCATCCCTTTGCTGTGGCAGGTTTGGTGAAGTGCGCAGAAATCACAGTAAGTGGAGAAAGGAAACCCCAAATTTAATATAATTATTGTATCACAGAATCACTGGGTTGGAAGTGACCTCTGAGATCATCAAGTCCAACCCAACCCTAATACCTCAACACAGAATCTAAACCCTGGCACCGAGTGCCACATCCAGCCTTGTCTTAAACACATCCAGAGGTGGTGAATCGACCCCCTCCCCAGGCAGCGCATTCCAATACTTTATCACCCTTTCTGTAAAAAACTTTTCCCAATATCCAGCCTATATTTCCCTTGGCTCAGCTCAAGGCTGTGTCCTCTGGTTCTGTCAGCTGCTGCCTGGAGAAAGAGACCAACCCCCACCTGAGCACAGCCACCTCTCAGGGAGTTGTGGACAGTGACGAGGTCACCTCTGAGTCTCCTTTTCTCCAGGCTGAACATCCCCAGCTCCCTCAGCCGTTCCTCACAGGGTTTGTGCTCCCAGCCCCTCCTCTTGTAGAGGAAGGTGCCAGCCTGCTGGTAGGTACCCTGAGTGCTGCTTTCCTCCCGCTGTGGGTGCAGCTGCTGTGGTTCCATGGCAGGAGCAGCCGTGCCCACGCTGTGTTCGTCCCCACAGGCCCTGAGGCCGTTCCCAGCCCCGCTCCCGCCATGACGGACGCTCCGCGGGAGGCCGGCCCCAAGCAGGCCGTGCCAGCACGGCCCGACAAGCCGCCCGCAGACTTCGGCTACGTGGGCATCGATGCCATCCTGGAGCAGCTGAGGAGGAAAGCCATGAAACAGGGCTTCGAGTTCAACATCATGGTTGTGGGTGAGTTGTCCCCCCGCTCAGCGCGCCGGGCCGCGTGTTGTCTGTCATGGCCGCGGCCTTCTGGAAACGTCTCCAGCAGGGAGCCGCTCGGTGTCACAGACACGCTTCCCCACACACACACAGACACACACCCAGTAGCTTTGTAATCCTCCGACGAAGGGGAACGGGAAGGGTTCTCCTGTGGAGTTCCACGGGGTTTATTGCAGCCACACGTGAAGGGGACCAGGAGCAGAGAACCGAGAACAAAGGCAGGGTATTGGGTTAGGGGAGCATCAGGGTGCTCAGGAGGGCACACAGGAGGGGCTGGGGTGTGTGGGTCAGCGAGGGGATAGGGAAGGAGTGGCCAGGGGACAGGGGCCAGCAGGGAACCGAGGAAGGGAGCTCTCGCTCCCCGGCCGCCACCACCGGGGCACGGCCCTGGCGAGGACGAGCCCCGGCCCAGCCGCTCGCTCCGGGACAGGGGCAGGGAGGTAAACACACCAGTCGGGGAAACAGAACTGGGGTAGGTCTGCAGAAGAGTGCAGGGCATCCTGGGAGAGGCCTTTCCTATCACCACAGCTGGGGGTCTGCCTGGGGTTGTGGGGGGGTCTGATCCAGAGTTTTTGCTAATTCTGTTAAAGGTATCAGTGCGCTGTAGCTTTCCAGCAAGGACTGTGGGTCCTCTGCCTTTCCCATTCTGATACTTTAATTCTCTCTGTGGGGAAGGTTCCTCGGGCTGGGTGATCACAGCAAGGCTGGTCAGTGCAGAACCAGTTCTTGGGAGGTGTTTTAACAAATCCAGTTCTTTGCTGCTGACAGAGGAATCACTTCACTGGTCCTGGGAGCCTGAAAGAGAGATTTCTCTGGCAGAGGGGGCTCCCGTCCCTCCAGGAGCAGGCTGTGCTGTGTGCTGTGCAGATGGGGAGGGATGTTCAGGAAGGGCTCTGCCTTGGCAGCTCTGTGTGTGGTGTGAAGACCTGTGCTGTGAAGGCACCTGGAAAACATTGTTCTGCCCTTGGCAGGCGCTGGGCTGGCTGTTCACAGGCTGGGAATTCCAGGCAGCATAAACAAGTCAAGCTCTGGCTCTCCCAGAAGATGCAGGAGGAGCAGCACCTCGGGGAAGGGGCAGCAGCCAGCCCTCATCCTGCTGGACCTCCCTCAGGATGGGTTTAGCTCTGCTACTCCCACCCAGCCTAAGCTGCCAGTCCTTGAGTTGAGATTGTTCCAGTCTCTGTCTCACAGGAGGGAGATGAGGGCAGGGAGGAGAGAGGTGGCTTGTCCTGCAGGGAAGGTGGGAATGGAGCATTGCTGCCATGCAGGGGTCGCTCCTCACCGCGTCCCTGAGAGGGAGCAAGAGAGGGGCTTTGCTGCCTGCAGCATCCTCCTGGCTGGGCTGGACTCGAGCCCCTTGGCTCAGGGGAGCTGCAGGGGAGCAGCTGCTCCTTGTCCCTCCCTTCCTCCCTCCATCCCTCTGGCAGATCCAGGCAGACTGAGTCTGTCAGCAGCCCCATCCCCTGGCCCCCGACAGAAAGGAAAGGAGGGAGTGCTGACTCTGGGTTATCCTGCTCTCTTCCAGGTCAGAGTGGCTTGGGGAAATCCACGTTAATCAACACCCTCTTCAAATCCAAGATCAGCCGGAAATCTGTACAGCCAACTGCTGAGGAGAGGATCCCCAAGACCATTGAAATCAAATCCATCACTCACGGTGAGGCTCTGCAGGTCCCACCTGCTGCTTTGGCTTTAGGTCCTGCTCTGCCTTGTGTCTCTGGGGCCTCACAGAGTTGTGGACCTCCATAAACCTCCACTCTCATCTCTCTGAATGGACTTTTACCATCCAGAGATGCTTGCAGGGCTGAGAAAGCATCTGTTTTTTATTTATTCATCAGCATTGAGTTAATTGTGTTGGAAGGGACTGGTGAGTTGGCCGTGGGGATGGCATTTCAGGGTGGATATGGGGCTGGATCCCTTTGGAGGGCCGATTTGTGCATCTGAGGAGCTGCGAAGGTGCTTTTCTCCCCTGGGAGCAAGCTCCAGCCCTGCAGCTGATTTTGGGAGGGTGGGCTTGGCCAGAGCACCCATCAACACTGGCCTCACACAGCAGCTTTCCTGTCTTTCAGAGATTGAGGAGAAGGGGGTTCGCATGAAGCTGACGGTCATCGACACGCCGGGCTTTGGGGACCACATCAACAACGAGAACTGGTGAGCTGCCCCTGTGCCCTGGGTGCAGGGGGAGCGCAGGGGGGGACCCAGCACGTCCTGACCCCGTGCCCAGGGCTCTACCCTGGTGCTGTGCCTCGCTGCTCCGTGGGCAGCAGGAAGGAGGTTGTTGTGGTGGCAGAGCAGTGCCATGCTCCCCGTGAGAGCCACAAACGTCCTGCTGTTCCAGGCATGAGACAACCTTTGTTTGTGGCTGGCAGCAGCTGTGTGCCAGTCCCCAGACCCTGCTCATGTGGCTCTGGAGGCTGAACTCTGCCCAGGATCCCTGGCACAGTGTCTGGCTCTGCAGGATGGCCCCCGGGCAGGGCAGGGCTGGCCCATGGCAGGGTTCTTGTCCCCACCACCAGCTGGGCTGGGCTCGTGGGCTTTGATTCTGCTCGTGCTCCTGTGCCATGACACCGTGCAAGGGGCCAGGGCATGGTCCCAGCCCTGTCCTGCTCCACAGCCAGGTCCAGGAGGAGACAAGGGAGCACTTTTTAGTTCCTTGCTTGTCTAAAGCAGCCAGTAAATCCCCTCTTGCTGCTAAGCAGTGAACACATGAGGTTTGTGAGTTACGAGATGCTGAGCGTCCCTGGCTCTGCTTCACACAGTCAGGCCAGGTGGGAGGCTCAGGGTGGTCCAGGTCCCTCACACAACCCCACCACCCCGTGTTCCTGTCTCCCTGCAGCTGGCAGCCCATCATGAAGTTCATCAATGACCAGTACGAGAAGTACCTGCAGGAGGAGATCAACATTAACCGGAAGAAGCGGATCCCCGACACGCGGGTGCACTGCTGTATTTATTTCATCCCAGCCACGGGCCACTCGTACGTACCCCTTGCCCCTGGGTCATGATCCAATGACCACGGTTCTTAGAAATGTCCCTGCCTGAATTAAGGTGGAAATGAGACCATATGCCAGTGACAATAGTATGGGGTTTATTTGATAGTATTTAGGAGACAGAGAGAGAAAGAGAGAGAGAGAGAGAAACAGGAAATAGATGGGGGGGGACAGAAAGAGAGAAGCAGGGACAGAATAAGGAAAATATCACCACTCCCTGGATTCCAGCAATGCTCTGCTGATCCTCTCCAGCTGCTCTTCTCAGTGGTGAAGGTCCCCCCACAAAGCACAGAATGCCAGGGGTTAATAAACCTTCAAGGCAGGGGGTGATGTCCAGGCCTGGCCCTGGAGTTTGCCATTGGCTTTTGCAGCAGACTTTGGATCAGTTGCATCACGTGCAGTCCTGTGGTGCAAAGGCTCACACTTTGAGGGGTCTTCGATGGATTGTGACTCCCCCTCAGCTGCCTCTCACGTGAAAGTCTCATGGATCTGGCCTGTGGGGCTGGGGGGTTTGTGTCATTGGAGGATGGGTGTTTGTTGCCTCTGAGCAGAGGTTGTGCCACACACCTGAAACCTCCTCCTCCCCCCTCAGTGGGGGGGAGTCTGTGTAAACCTGGCTCTGTGAGCTGTGCGCTCCCCCCACCCCAAACTCCTCAGCGCAGCTGGTGCCTTTGGCCTTTTGGTGGATGCCCCCCTTTCCCTCCGCCTGAGATGACTGAACAATGGCTTTCCCTTTATCTAATCAGCAGTTTGACTTTCAGTCCAAAGTCCCAGTCAGGTATCTTCAGGGAGGATTCCTTGGTTGTAGCTTCTTTATACAGTTTTTGTTAAAATGAGCAAAACTTTGTATCAATGTTTGAGGCATGAGGTATTTCAGTCTCTGACACCCTGGCACCCCTCAGCCTCCCCTCTCCTGTGTCCCAGCAGGGCAGTTCTGCCTGGGATCCTCCCATGTTTTTTGGGGCTTGAGGAAGCTGTTCTTAGGGCTATATCATCTGGAGGCCTTGCAATAACACAGCAGAGCTGTTGAACCCCAGAGAAACGCTGTGTTTCCTCCTCGAAAGGGTCATGAAATCCTCTCTGAGCCCCAGGGAGCTGCTGGCTTTGCTGTGGTCACCTGGCTTGCTCGACCAAGGATGGACACAGGTCTCAAACTGGATGGAGAGGCTACTTTTCCAAGCAGAACATTAATTTTTTTCTTTCTTTGCCCCTGACATTGTAAGGAGAGAAGGCAGTTCTCCTTGTGCTTCCAAGGCAGTGAACACCCTCACCCTGTAAGGGTATTTTATAGGTTGTTTGACTAGTCTGCAAGTGGGATGCTGTTTATTCAGCCCAGAGCTCTCCTGGCTCTGGCACTTCTCAAGTGACAACATCAAAAGGCTCAGATCTCCCTCTATTTTTTTTTTCCTTTTCTGGTTTTTTTTTTTTCCCCCCTCCTAGGCACACAGCCCACCCTGAAAATCTGGGGCACTTAAAATGTCTTGAAAAATGTGACTTAAAAGTATCACAACACAAAATGAGACCCAAGTTTCCTTTTGATTTGTGTCAATTCCTTCCACTTCTGGCTCCGTCTGCACTGGGGATGTTTTTGGGTCTGTTTTCAAAAGTAAACTTAAGCCTCCAGCGCTGTATTCATGTCAGCCTTTTCCACTTCCCCATGTGGAGATTTATTCCAATAGAAAAGACTTTGTTTTGCTTCTGTCAGTGGGTAGACCAAAAATGCGTCCTTCACTGGAATAAAATGACTGCATGGGCCAGTTATATGCCCCTCTTGTGTAACTGATCAGGAGCAGAGGGGCTGACAAAACATTTATGGTTGAATACAATAAAACAGAGAAGGTTTTGAAGGGAAATGACATTTTTAGGCCGGTCCAGCGTGTTGGTCCCACTAATCTCAGCCCAGATCTGCAGCCCCTGCCTCGGCAGCTCTGACTTGCAGCATTAGCTGTGCTCCAGCTTTTCCTCATTGCTCTGGCGGTTTAACTCTTAAAGAACACCTCTGATGCTCGGAGGGCTGGGCACAGGGGGTGCCTGGCAGGGCAGGCAGGGCTGTGGAGGAGCCCCAGTGCTGTGTCCCCCGGCAGAGCCTCCCCAGCCGCGCTCTGGTTTCTCTCACCCGCCGGCCAACAGCAATTGTGTGGATTTTCAGCTGCTTTTTTTCCTTCTCTCCAGTGAACATGTGTTTCCAATATCCCAGCCAACCCGGCAGTTTGGGGCTGTGGTTGCTGAACCCTGTGCTGCTCCTCTTTCCCCACAGCCTGATAGCCCAGCTGGGGCTCACCCATCCCCTCGTGTCACCTGAGGGGCAAACCCCACTGCGAGGGGGAAGCTGATGGGAAATTTTGCTTCTCTGAGAGCTCAAGCAGGCCTTGGGATTCCTTTCTGCTCTCTTGTAAAGCCCAAATTATGCTTTTCATCATTGTGGACAGGCTTTCCCCAGCAGTGTCCGTAGACATAAAGGGTGATGTGGCCGGCTCCCCTGCAGGGTGGAGCTGCTGTGGCAGTGCTGCAGGAAAGGATCCTGTGTGGGAGCCTTGTCCTGGGGTTGTCACGCAGGGTTGGGTGCAGGTTTGTGCCCTGGATGAAGCAGGAGCAACATGGTCCCTTGCAGCAGGGTAGGGGAAGGGCATTGAGGTCCTTGCTGTGGTGCCTCTGTCTTCTCCAGGAGGTGACTGAGAGGGTGGCAGTGGCTGCTGGAGCTGTAGGGACATTGTCACCCAGCTCCAGAGAAGCCCAGCATGTCCCCATGGCACCATCCACATGCTCCCCTTGCCATCCCAGGTGCTTGGTGCTGCCCTCCTGGGATGGGCACGGGGTGTTTGTGTTGCCGGGGTGCTGCTGCTGATGTGGGTGTTGGGCTTGGCACAGGACTCCCTGTGGATGCTGCAGGCAGCTGGGTTAAGCCTGCCAGGGCACTGGGTGAGAGCTTGCTTTTTCCTAAATAAAAAGGAGTGAGGGATAGAAAAAGCAAAGTTGGTGCAGAGATTCAGAGGCTGGAGCAGAGTATGGCTTGGTTCTGTTTCAGTCTGGCCCTCCCATCCAGGCAGCTCCAGGGTTAATCAGCAGAGAAGTTTCTGCTGCATGAGGGAGTTCACAAGGGAGTTGAGGAAAGGCTTTGCAGCCCATCCAGTTCACACACAGCCTGTAACCCTCCCATGTAACCATGCCTGTGAAGGCTGAGGATGGTGCTGGCAGGGGCTTTCAGCTGCAGCTGCACAAGCCTGGCTCTGCCACCCAATAAATAAAAATTAAATATCCCTGCTCTGACCCCTGCAAAGCTCTGTTCAGCTCAGAAATGACTCTGGAACTCTGCCTGGCCTCATCAGCACCTCTCCTGCCTCAACCAGGGCTGGTTTGCCACCCACTCCCTCTTTCCCCTCTGGCTGCCTCTCTCAGGTGCCCACCAGCTTCCTGGAGCAGGTGATGGGGCTGCTGGGTCCTCACTGGTGTTTGCTTAACACTCAGCTCAAATTCCTGCTGTTAGTTTGATCTGGGGCACAACCAAAAGGAAATAACTTTGCAGCTCACTGTGGATTTTTGATTCCTGTAACAGCATTTCAGGGGAGCAGCAGGAACAAGCCTGTGCTTAGATCCTGTCTGTGCACAGTGGCAGAAGTAATGTGTGCCCTGGCCACCACCACGTGTGCCCAGCCCTGGCAAGGTGTGCCCAGCCCTGGCAAGGTGTGCCCAGCTGCACAGCCTCCCCCAGGCCCACAGCAGGAGGGGCTGAGGGAACAACCAGCACTGGCTGGAGTGGCTGGAGCCCATCCTGCACCTCCTGCTCCAGCCCAACCACTCCCCTTTGAGCTCCTCCACCCCTCCCAGCAAAGCCCAGAGCATGTGTGTGTCTAGTTATAAGTTAATTATATCAGGGACCATTTGGGGAAGGAGAAGAAAATAGATTCTTTTTCTCTTGAGCCTTCCCTTCTCTTCTGTGATGTGCTTGGAGCAGACAGTGCTCGTCATCACCTTAATCCATGTGTTTTCCTTTGGTGTCTTCACACGAATGTGATGTGTAGCAACAGGTAGACAAATGTTCTTGAAAAAGTTCACTTTCTTTTGCATAATTAAAGTTTGGAAGGGGCTACCTACCTAGCAGGAGTTGGTAGAGTATCTAGAAGCTTGCAGAATACCCTGAAAACTTACAGTTTGCTCTGCTGGGGAGCCCCTTGGTGGTTCAGGGTGATGCAGGGAGGTGACCTCCATGGACGAGGCACTTGCAGGAGGCAGTGGGAGCAGAAAGTTGTGTCAGAGGTGCCTGGGTGCACATGGACACTGTCCCTGTGCCTGAGGGATGCTGCTGGACACAGCACGGGTGTGGGCAGGCTCTGGCTCTGCCTCCTCTCTGGCTCTGTGTGGCATCCTCGGCATCCTCCGGATGTCTGAGGGATCTGAGGGATCGGAACTGAGCTTCTAACATTTAGATTGAGCTGAAACTCCAACGTCTGCCTGATTGTGGATTCATCTGCATTCACTCCATATGCATCCTGGTCTTTAAAGGAAAAGCTGATGAAAGAGGCAGGAACACAGGCTCAGTGGGGAAGAAGCTTTTAGAGGAGAAAAACTGTTTAGAAAATAGCAAAGAGAGAGGAGGGGAAAGAATTCTGCTGGGAAAGGAGCATAACTGCATTACTTCCTTGGAGGTCTGGGAAATACATTATGCAGAGCTCCAAACAATGTTTGCCAGCAGCAAGTCAGCTTAGATGTGTCCATGGGGGGTTCCTTGTGGTTTTTTCCATTCTTTTTTTCCCTTTAATAGCCAAAATCTCTCCTTCCTGGGGCCCAGGGTGATCTGTGACCCTGTGTTTGTGTTAGGACCTCGTTTGTCCGTGTGCTAATGACGTGCTGGGGGCTGTGTGTGTTGTTGGTGTGTGAGGACAAGATCCACCTGGCACACTCCAGCTCTGTCCCTGGGACAGCACTGGGTTTGGCCAGGGGAGGCTTCAGCTGGGTCACCAGTGCTGGCTGCTCTGGGGCAGCCTTGAGGTGCTGTTTCCAGATCAGCTGGAGCTGAGTGGGTCTCTCTGAGGCCGAATGTCCTTCCCTTGGCACTGGAGCCAGGCAGAGGTGTCCCTGTGGGATGGGGACACTGCCTGGTGGCTGCTGAGGAGCAGGATCAGTCCCTTCCCCTCTGCACTCCTGTGCCTGGGTCTGCAGGGGTCTCTGAGCCCTTTGTAGGGCCCGAGGAGACCATGGTGGGCTTTGGCTGGAGTGTGTTGGCATTGGCTGCTCTCTTGGCCCTTCAGTGAGGGCTCACTTCAAACAGGCTCCTGCCCCAAAGTGATCCTGAACCCTGGGACATCCAGGTTTCCTTTTCAAGGCAACATCTACTCAGCTGTGCTGCATGTCCCCATCACTCCAGAGCCACCAAGGGAGAACTGCAGCAATTGGAGGTGTCCCAAGGAGGGTTTCTTCCTGGTTTGAGACCCCCCAGCTGTTAAAACACCTTCAGGGAGGACTGAGGAACAGTGGGGAATCGTGGCCAGGTGCCTTCATTGCTGTCTGCAGCGATGTGGAGCTGTGTCCGTGCTGTCAGCAGGGAGGGATTTCCCAAGGTGCTGACCACTGGGTTATGCAATCTCTGCAGCTTTCCTCTGCTGAGACTTTTGTTGTAGAGATTTTCTGCCATTCTTGCCCTCTGGAACAAGCAGCATCTCTTCTGTGCTCCGTGAGCCCCTGGAGAGTTCCCAGAGCTTTTTTTAATCCCAGCTGATGAATGTGAGAGGCACTCCCAGCTTGTGCATAACCACAGACTGGAGCAGGAACAGTCACCTGTGGCCATTTCCGTGTTGTGCTGTCCCTGCATGGTTGGTGACAGCTTGGATGGAGCTGGAGCAGGTTTTGATTTGTACATGGCAGCGGGCTGGCCCTGCAGCCAGCATCGCCCTGCTCTCATCCCAGCTCCACCAAGGACAGCAGGAGCTCTGGGCAAGTTCCTGCAGTCCTCTGTGGCCGTGCAGAGATAAAAGCCCTCTGCCACTTCACGGGGCTTTGTGAGGGTTCGCAGGCGATAGCAGCAGCTTTGAAAGGGAAATGTTTAAAGTGTTTTCAAACCCTCTCCTGCTGTTGTGCTTTTAAGAAAATGTCTTTACTTGTGTTATCTGAAAGGAAGTGATTCCCTCTCTATCTGTTCTTTGAATGCCCCTCCCTGCCAGGGGATTGCAGCAGCCTCGGGGTGCAAATCCCCTTTTTCCTGCTGTTTTCCAGGCTCCGGCCGTTGGACATCGAGTTCATGAAGCGCCTGAGCAAAGTTGTCAACATCGTCCCGGTGATCGCCAAGGCCGACACGCTGACGCTGGAGGAGAGGGACTACTTCAAACAACGGGTGAGGGGCTGCTGCCTCTTCCCCGGGCTCCCACCTGTGGTACCCCCTGCCCTGCTGCCCCTGCCCCCCTGGCAGCCCCCCTGGCAGGGCTGTGCAGGCAGTGCCTGGCCGGGAGCCCAGCGCGTTCCTCCAGCCGCAACTCGCAGCGATCCCCCTGCCGCAGGGCAGCCCTGCTCTCCAAGCACTTCCCTGTGTTTCTCTTGGATCTCTGTCAGTGCAGGAGAACTTTGGAGCTCTGCATCTCCAGGCCTGCTTCTCCTGCTTCCTTTGTTATTGTTGTTGTTGTTCTTCTCAGGCTGGTTTCTGTTGTTTTGGGAGGTTGATGGTGCTGCACGTAGGGGCTGGAAAACGCTCCCTCTGCAGCATCGTGCACTGATACAGGAACCAGGCAAAAACGTGGGTTTGCTGAGCTCAGCTGGGCAAGATTTAAGAGGGAAGCAAGGTATGAAATTCCCGTGGTTGGGAGCTGAGGAGGGGCTGTCTGAATCCACAGCAAGGCATGGGCTGTGCTCCGAGAGGTGGAGGTGGCCCATTTGGGGGTTTGGTAAGGGACTGTAAATCCGTTTGTGTGGGCGATGGATGTGGCTGCAGGCATGATGGCCTCAGCATTCCCTGCGGAAGTAAAAACCACCAAGCTTCTTGATCCATGAGTCTGAACTGGGGGAAGTAAAGGGAGTCTTGCCAAAAAGGCAGTTTAGGGGCTGCTCCTCTGGTTATGGAGAGGATGACAGCTTAGCCAAGAGGGTGAGGCCTTGCAGGAGAGGGTGAGCCACTCCTTCCCACAACGTTGTGGGTGCTACACCTTCCCAGTTCCTGATGATCAGGCACTGAATACCCGGTCTGTTTTTGGGGCCTGAATCCAAACTCTGTAAGCAATTTCCTTGGCTAGAGGCTGGCTGGGAATGGAGCTGAGGGGAACCCAGGCTGGGCTCTCTTGGTTTGTCAGGCTGTTGGCACAGAGCTCTGCGAGGAGCTGGGGAGGGGACACGGAGGGGGAAGTCCATGGTGCCACATCTGCTCTCTGTGGTGGCTTCTGCAGGCTGCTGGCTCCATTCAGAGGTTACCAGTGCACACATCCCTGTGTCTGTGGGTGACTGGCTGGCTCTGCCACTACAAAGTCAGTCTGAGACCTCAAATGTCACCTGGCACCCTTGGCTGCTGATGCCATGGAAGACCATGGGGACAGTGCCTGAATCTGCTGCTCTGCACCAGCTCAGCACAGAACGAGCTCAGCCTATCTCTCATTGCTTCCTGATTATAACCAGAGCCCCCAAATCCTTTCAGACAGAGAGAGAACATGTAGCCACATGGTGTGCTTGCTGAGAGGGCAGGAAATCAGGCCAGCTGGGCACATGCTGGGACCTTTTCCACTCACTCCAGTGTGCCTGCATGTGTGCTTCCAAAAGCAGAGCCCTGTCTGCCTCTGGGGTGTAGCTGGTTCAGAGAGGGGATGGGTTTTGGGTTTGGATGGGGTGGGCGGGTTGGTGCCAGTGCTGTGCTGAGTGGAATGTGCTCTCTGGAGCTGGCTTTGTTGGGTTGTTCCCCTAAGCTCAGTGTGGGGGTTTGGTGGGGGTTGGAAGCTGGCTGGGGGCATTCCCTGGGCTGGATCCACTCCTTTGCCAACGTGCACTGTAGGACTGAGGTGGAGTTACTGAGGTGGAGTGGTGGGTGGGTACCAGGCTGGGTTGGGGTTTGCTGATCCTCCAAGCTCCCCGTGAGCTGAGCCTCCACCCAGGAATCAGATTTCAGCATCTCTTGGCCTTGCACAGAGGCAAAGTCCTTAGACTCTGCCCTTCCAAGCTGTGTCCTTGTCCCCTCAGATCAAGTTCCTTTTCCAAGGAGTGTAAACAAACACCAGAGAGCAGCTTTTTACTTCTGTGTTACAAGCCTGGCAGCTGTGTTCTCCTTTGCTTGGGCAGCTTGGGTTGTCTTGTTGTCTTTTCCAAACCCTAAACAACATCCAGCTCATGTAACTCCATCTCCCTCTGCCTGAGCTGTGTCTTGGCACCAGGTTCTTGCAGAGGTTCCAGGGCAAGCTCTTGGTGGCTGTGTGGCAGGTGAGCACAGGTCTCTGTGCCCCAGGTGGGCAGTGTTTAGGATGGAGAGTGAGGATGCTGCTGCTGGACATTGCTGTGACTGGTGGGCATCACTCAGAGACCCTTTTGGGAGCAGCTGCTGTGGTGGGAGTGCAGCTCCTGTCCCTCACCTGTCCCTCTGCTCTTCCCTCCCAGATAATGGCTGATCTCCTTGCCAATGGGATCGATGTGTATCCCCAGAAGGAGTTTGATGAAGACTCTGAAGATCGACTGGTGAACGAGAAATTCCGGGTCAGTGCAGGGGCTCTGGCTGGGATGGGCCCTGCAGCTCCAGGGGTGGGGATGTCTTGGGGGGGTCCCTTCCAAAAGGCCTCTGTTTTCTTCCCCAAGCTGCTGTGCCCTGTCCATGGGGTCTGCCCAGCACCAGGGATCCTGCCGGAGCTCAGAGCAGGGGTGGAAAGAGGGGGAGAAAGGATGGGGAAGGTGTCCTGTCCATACTCCTTCCCCATCTCCATTGCCTGGAGGGGTCCACGGCCCCTTCCCCTGCCCCAGGCTCAGGGCACAGAGGTGCCTGCCCATCCCTGCCTAGGGCAGCAGCCTTCCCAGCACTGGGATGGAATTTCACCTGTAGGCTGCCTGCAGCTGGCAATTCCATACTACAGGAATCAGCCAGCAATTTTTTGGCACAGTAAAGTGGATTGGACAAATTCAAGGAAGAAAAAGGTCTTTAAGGGATTTTGAAGTTCAAAGACACTGATTTGGATCAGGAAATGAGTTGGCCACAGGTTTCCAGATGCTGGGGGCAATTCCCAGGGAAGCTTTGGGACACCTTTGCTCCAGCTCTGCCTGATGCCTGCAATGAGGGACTGGGCTAGGCTGGGTTTGGGCTGGTTTTAGACTGGGCACAGGTGCCAGAGGTGCTGGTACCCAGTCCTGGACAGCACTGCTCAGGAACATCAGGGGCAAACCAGCTCATCCCATTTAACCCTCCTGGACACAGCTCGATGTAGGACTTTGCTCACTGGTTTGGTTTCCTGGCCAGTTCTCAGGAAGAAATCATACCCTTGTTTTTATCTTTCCACAGGAAATGATCCCATTTGCAGTGGTGGGCAGTGACCAGGAGTACCAGGTGAACGGAAGAAGAATCCTTGGGAGGAAGACCAAGTGGGGCACCATTGAAGGTACTTCATCCTTGCTTCCCCACCTCAGCCCATCTCCCTGCCCTGGCAGAAGGCAATAAAGTCCAAAACCAGCAGTAGAAATTGAGGTGGATGTGGTGCTTCCCTACCCCTCCAAAAATGATAATTTTCCTGGTATTTGAGGACTGGAAACACTTTGGCCAGTGCTCCTGTGCTGGGTTCCTTGGCCCTGTGCGTGTCTTAGGGGGTTGCTGAGTGCTGGAGGGGACATTTCTGGGGGTCTCATGGCCTGGCTTGTGCTTCTTGCACAGTTAATTGCCTGATGGCAGGATTTGAGGGCACATCCCTGTGTCTCAAGCCTCTGTTAGAACCTTCCCCTGGCATCTGTACCCTCCACCCTCCCTTTGCTTGGTGCCCTTGTGGGATCTCTTCCCTCTTCCATTTCCCATCGGCATCTCCCTTTTTTCTCCATTCTACAATCATGGTTTAAAGGCCAGATGAAAGCTCCTGGCTCCAGCACATCTACACATTTCCCTGTTCATGGTTTCTGGCAGCCAGCTGGCTCATCTCCAGTGCCACCCCTCTCATCTTCCTGCCCTTCACTTCACAGGTTTCCTCTCATTTACGAGTCTTTTTAATAGGAGTCCTGTGTTGAGGGATGGTTTAACAAAGCTGCCAGGAAAATCAGTGTATTTTGAAGCTCTGCTGCCCTCTCGTGCTGTGTCCCTGAACATTCTGAGTTCAGTGGGATTTGTTAAACCCTCAGCTTCTGCTTGTGGCACCTGCCTTCAGCACAGGGAGACCCCCAGGACACAGCCATGGGCACGGGCAGCCTTTGCACAGCAGTGTTGTTTTTGTTTTGCCATTCCTTCATGGTGTTTAGTGGTTGGGCTCAATGATCTTAGAGGCCTTATCCTACATAAGGAATTCTGCTACTCTATGTACAGGATTGTTTGGGTGAAAAAAAAACTTTTTAAAAAATGGAATTCATCCTCTAAATTGAGTAAATGTAGGGGTAAAAATAGCAGCTGTCAGAGTGATTGTGGTGGAGCAGCACCCCTTAATTTTTCCCCATTGGAAGCACTCCTCCTGCCAGCAGTAGCCTTTGACAGCAGGAGCTGATGTCCTTGCCCAGCCCTGGCAGCCCTCCCCAGCGTGCCTGGGGTGCTGCAGGATGCTCATGGCCAAGTCACAGATGAAACTTCTGTGGGGACACTCCTGGTGCTCACTGCAGAGCTCACTGTGCCCCTCCCCTGCCTTGTCTGGGGCTCTGGGGGTCCCAGAATTGTGCTGGGGGTGCTGCTGGGAGCTCCCTCGTTGGTGGGCACTGGGAAGGGGCTGTGGATGCTCAGTCAGAGCTCGCCAGGGCTGAGCTGGGGCAGGGACCTGGTGCCAGTTTTACAGCAGCAAAGAGAGTTCCTGAGTCCTGCACTTGTACCCCCGGGGGCTGAGTGCCCATCTGAGCCCTCCACACTCTGGGGAAGCCCCCAGGTCCTGCTTGCCCCAGGTGGTGGCCATGGGTGCCCACTGATGGGTTTCTGTCTCTCTTGCCAGTGGAGAACACGACACACTGTGAGTTCGCCTACCTGCGGGACCTCCTCATCAGGTCAGTGCCCTGTCCCCAGAGCTCTGGTCACCAGGTGGCATCGAGGGAAAGGGGACAGCCCAGCACAGCTTGAAGCAGCTGCTGCTTTGCTCTGCTGCTCTGTTCTTCCACCCATTCACCCTTCCATCCCTGCCTTCCCTCCCAGCCCTCTGCAGCCCCTCTGCGAGGAGTGACCCCACTCACTGGGGGCTTTTCTCAGCTGCAGTGCTGAGTTCAAGGGGGAGAGGAGCAGTGGAAGGGTCAGGACACACTCCAGGATTGCTGGCAGGGTGGCCCCAGCTCTCCTGCAAGCAGCTCTTGGCCTTAGTGGTCCCTCACCAGTGCCAGGTCTCACCCCCAGCTCAAAGACATCGCCCTCCACTGGGGTGTGGTTGTGGGGTCTGGGTTCCTCTTGAAAGAGGAGTCCCTGCTGTGAGCCAGGGGAGGCTGAGCCCCCTGGGCTTGCTAGAGAGGGGGCGTTGGGCTCCTCCCCAGTTTGGCTGCAAAGTAAACTCTGCACACGTGATCTGTTGCGGGCAGAGAGTTGTGTGGGGCTTCAAAACCTCACCCCAGGACTGGCAGGGTCGGGATCTCCCTGGGTGGGTGTTCTGCAGCCACAGTCCTGTGTCCCCAGGCACAAGTGAAGGCTTCTGCTCCTGCTACCCAATAATGCTGCCCATTATTGCCTTTACTTCCCTCCTGTGCCCCAAAGGCACCATTAACCAGCAGGGCAGGAGGGGGCATTGGGACTGGGGGTGTTCGGGTGCAGAGGGTTGGGTCGGCCGAGCTGTGCCCAGCAAGGTGTGATTGCTCCATCTGCCTTCCCTGCAGGACACACATGCAGAACATCAAGGATATTACCAGCAACATCCACTTTGAAGCCTACAGGGTGAAGAGGCTGAACGAGGGCCAGAGCTCTCTGCCCAACGGCATGGCTGACAAAGAGCTGGTGGCCAACGAAATGTAACCGTCCCCAGCCAGGACCTCGCTCGCTCACGCTCGCTGTTCCTCCCCTCTTCCCCCTTTATTTTTATATAAATCCTCTGCCACTGTCCCTCTTGCCCTGGTCCCTGACCCCCTGCCATGTTAACTGACCAAATAACCAGACGTGGAGCGGGGTGGCCGCTCTCCCCCCGCTTTGTGCCATGAGTTTTGTCCCCGCTCCCTGCGCCAGGGACTGTCCCTCTGTGGAGGTCGGGCTCTCGCTTGCCCCCAGCTCTGGCCCCACAGCCGAGCCCAGGGGAGGAGATCTGTGGGGCTGGCAGGGTTGGGGTGCCTCGGGAGCCCTCCCAGTCCCTCCATGCTGGGGCTCTTCTCCGTCCATTGAAGACGAGGGTTCCTCCAGGTGAATGCAGCCCTCGGAAGCAAGGTACGGTGGGATGAAGAGAGCAAAGACAGTGCCATCCTTGTCTCCTGCCGCCTCCTCTGAGCCCTCTGCAGCCCTCTGGGACCTGCCAGCCCCCAACCCAGCCCCTGTACCCTGTCTACATGCAATAAACTGGGAGTGTTTAGGTGTCACCTTGCCTGTCACCGACCCCCGGCCAGGCAGAGCGACCTGCTTTGGGAGAAGTGCCTTTTCAGACTGTGACCTTGCAATAGCGTGGGAGAGGGGAGGGAGGGTCTGCCTTGTCTGTCTTTGCAGCCTCTAAAAGGCTGTGAACCTCCACAGAGACTCTCATTCCCTCTCCCTTGGGCCAGAGCTGTGGCTGATGTCCTGGGAACACTCGTGTATTTATTTGTCATTCAGTTGGGTGGGTCTTTGTCTGCTGAAGGCTCGGAGTGTGTTTGTCCTGAGGGGGCTGAGCGTGGAACTCTGTCTCTGCAGAGCAGTGGTGGGAGGCAGAGGGTTGTCCTGTCTGACTCTTGTGATTCTTGGGCTTTTCCCTACGTCACAGGAGGCTCGTGGGTGTCTGTTAATTCCGGTTCATGTCCTGGGTCCCCTGTGTGATGTGTGTCCAGGGAACCTCCTGCTCTGTGTTGCTGGTCCTTGTGCAGGGGGTCTGTGCATGTGCTGACCCAGGCCTTCAGCCCTGGGGGGACTGGGGGCTGTTTTGGGTGCTGCTCCCCCTGCTCTACCCCAGACCCTCCTCTCTCTCTGTGTCTCCAGTAAATCAGACCCTGCAAGCATTAGGTAGCACTGTGACACAGGAGCAGGGGGTCCTGGAGCAGAGCTCTGCACTCCTGCCCCCCTCCCCAGCTCCCTTTGCCTTTCTGGTGTCCACCAGTCTCCAAATCCTCTCTAAGGGAAAAAAACATAAAAAACTCCCTGCAAATCACCCATTTTTGGGGGCACACACTGAAGTGGCAGCGTGTCCCATCCTCTAGCACTGGAAGGCACCTGCAGAGCCCACGGGGGACAGAGCCTGCCTCAGCACAGGTGACCAGGAGGAGGGAGGAGGTTGCTCTCCCCTTGCTGGGGATGCCCAGGTTTTCAGGGGCTCCCCACACATCCCCCCAGCAGCCAAAGGGGGGTGTGGGCAGGGGGGTGCATTGTGAGAATCTCTTCTCCACTTCACTCATATTCCCCCTCCTCAGCAGCCCCCCGGAGCTGTTGGGGAACAGCAGCTCTCTACTTGCTGACTTGCTATATTTTAGCAAAAACCAACAACAACAAAGTGTATTAACTGAAAAAAAAAAATATATATATTTCAAGTGTTAAAAAAAGACTGAAAGGGGAGAAAAAACCTCTTGTGTGAGGCACTTCTGCAAATGCCATCTTAAACTTTTTTTTCCCTCTAGTTGGTATCTCAAGCTGGGCCAAGCAAGACACACTGCTTTCTCCTTTATAACCTGACTTTTTTTTTTTTTTTTTTTTTTTTTTTTTTTTTTTTTTTTAAAGGAAAAAAAAGAAAATAATACAATAAAAAAACCCTTCATGCAGATCTATTAAAATGGCCTTTTGGGGGTTATAAGCATTATGAAAATTTAGTCCATTTTTGTATAAATAATAGTGTTTAATATGTATTTCCCAAAATAAATGTTTCCAATGCAAATAGAAGGAGGCTTGTTTGGAAATATCTGTTCCCAGCCATGGTGAAATCGTTGCAGCATGAACCCCGTGGGTCTGGGGGTGATGAGAGAATCCAGCCTCAGAACTGCTCTGTTTAGGGTGAAAATTATAATTCCTGACCCCCTTGACTCATCCCACCTTGGATACCTGCCCCAGGTACCCTGCAAAACGCTGGAGCTGAGCACCTTGGGGACGGAGCCAGCAGGATCCTGAGGGAGGCAGGTGGATCCCATGGTGAAGCTGTTCCCACTGTGCTTCCTGGTGTTTTTATGGAGAAGTGGCCCCTAGCTCAAGGGCAGGCAGGAGCTTGTCTGTCACGCAAATGTGGATTTGTCTCCATGGGCAGATGGTTTCAAACCCTTCATGACTGCAGAGTTGGCCTTGGGATGCCCTTGGAAGTTGGCTTCACTTGGAGGACCTTCCTATAAGCCACATTTCTCCCTGGTGTCACAGATACGTCACTGTCCCCTCTGGTGGTGTCTGATGTGTTTATTGTATTTTTTCCTCCATGTAGTGGAACTCAGAAGCCACCTGGACACGCTCCTGGGTGACAGCTCTGAGTGACCCTGCCTGAGCAGGGGCTGGAGCAAGTGACCTGCAGAGGCCCTTTCCAGCCTCAGCCCCTCTGGGATTCTGGATGAAAACAAACCCAGCAGGACAGCACTCAGCTTGGGTTGGGTTCCTCTGGGGGTCTAGAGCACAGCACAGGCTTGTGTACATTTTAACTCCACTTTTCTGCTGGCACCGGGGTTGTGGTGCAGGGAATTGTCTCAGGTGGCTTCCATGAGGTGTGCAGTGATGGGCCCCTCTTTGCCCCAGTGCCAAAGCCACCCCTGGCAATGCCCTTTCATTTTTTGTGCTGCACAGCAGTTCTGTGGTTCCTTTAGCTCAAATCCCCCTCACCCCCACAGCTCAGAAATGATTCCAGGGTGAGAAGCAGCAAAGTCAAGGTCTTTTCACTGTTGTAACCACAGCAAGACCCAGAACAAAAGCCCCTAGGGAGGGAGAAGGGAAGATCAACTTGGAGTTGTATTACCTACAAACATGGGCCATGGGCCTTGCTCCTGCAGGAATCTGCAGCAGTTTTCCCCCGTATTGTGATTTTTCCTGTGCTGGGATTTGGGGTTTTTTTTTCAGTTTTCCTCAGTGCTGGTGTCTGAGCATGTGAGGGAGAGGGGCCAGAGGATGCTGCAGGGCTTCCCAGGCAGATGCTGGCCTGGTGACACACTGAGGAACGGTTTGTGGATGGAGAGAGGGGACAGCAGGCAAAATCCCCCAGCTCAGCACTGAGGGCAGCTTGTGTTTAGCCCCGAGGAGGAGCTGAAGGGGTCGGAGATCCCTTTATGGGAATGGAGCAGGGAATGGCTTCCAGATGTTAGGAAGCTCTGGAGAGGTGGGGCTGGCAAAGGGAGAGCAACAACACCAGATGCTCTGATGGAACAGGGGCTTGTGTGGTGCTGTGGGAAAAATCCCAGCTGGGGGAAGGGTTGGCCATTGCAAAATTCCCCCTGGCTCCCCAGAGCCTTGGCCAAAGGGCAGGAGGGACCCGGGAGGGGGTGGGTGGG
>WEKY01042833.1:167798-180551 GCA_013390045.1 Picathartes gymnocephalus
GGGAGGGGGTGGGTGGGGAGGGTTTGGGCAGAGGAGGGGGCAGGGAAGGGGCTGCTCCCCCCTGCCCACACCCTCCCCTGCTGTCTCCAAGGGAAATGTGCCCAACCATGCCTTGGCTGACAGAAAGGACCTTGCACTAATGGCTTATTGAGTGGCCTCACTTGAACAAATGAGGGAAATGAAGATGAGTGAGAGTTTAATTACCGACCTGAACAGGGCTTTCCACAGCAAGGATGGGCCCTCGCTTGCCTTGCCTGGGGGGAGAGGGAGGGAGAGGGGACCCCCCAGCCCAGCTGGGCTCTGGGGGTGCCTGGCAGCCCTGGAGGAGGTGGCTGCTGGGCCAGGCAGGGCTGGAGATGGGTCAGCTTCCAAAGAGCATCTCCATCCAAACAGGAGGACTATAAATAATACGAATAAAAGGGAGTATAAATAATTAAAGCAGCTCATCGTGAGTAGCTCCCGAAACGTCTGCCTGATTTAAAAACTAATTACTTGGAGGGTAATCACCACCAGAAGCACACGTATTTACCCACAATGCTGCTCTTCCCTCCTCTTCCTTTCTCTCCCCTCTCCTGATTGCTATCCCAGGCACTGGCACAGACTTATCACTCACCCACAGTGCACAATAAATGGGGTTGTGCTCGTCCATCTCCCTGATTAACGCCATCACTGGAGACCTGCTCAGGGAGGAATAAATCCTCTCAGGGTAGGAGGCCAGGTGCTGGCAGGAGGGGAGGCTGAGCTTTGTGGTACCTGCAGAGCCCAGAGGAGCTGGGAGCCCCAGAGAGCTCCTGCTCCAGGGATGGAGCCTGGGGAGGAGCTGTGCTGCCCAAAACCAGGGCAGCACCAGCCCCAGCAGCACCAGGGGGATGTGGCATCACCTGCTCAGCAGAAGCTGCTGCTCGGGGACTTTGCAGGGACTCGTAAGCAGCCCAGAGTGTTCAGCCCTGAATTCCCTGAGTGGGAGCTGTCCTCGTGGGGAACATCTCCCTTTGATGTGTGAGCTGGGCTGCAGCAGGCACAGGCAGAGCTGCAGAGCTCAGGCTTTAATTACAGGGGAGCTGCTGCACTGCAGCTGAAAGCTTGGGGGGCTTTTGATCATCTTCACCGTGGCTCCAGCAGAAAGGAGGATTTGTCCCTCCACCTCCAGCTCCTCACACAAGGTGCTGGTCCCAACCCTCCTGCTCCTCCTCACAACCCCAGAAAATCCTTTTCTTCCATGCCCACAGCAAGCCCAAGTTTGTAACTCTCTCACGCAGTTTAGTTTGTATTTATTTGCCTGAGCTATCTCTCTGGTCCTGCACAAATTAATAAATAATTCTCACCAGCAGCCTGATTTAGGAGCAGCATTGCACGGCGCTGCTTCATGTAGGAAAACAGAATAATTTATTCCTAACTTACGGGATTCAGGAGACTTCCACCCGTAGCCCATGGTATTTTCTCATTAACATTACCCAACTAAGCTAAAGACTGCAATTCCATAAGTCACACTTCCTTCAAAGGCACATTACCAGCTTCCCAGGGCCTCCAAAAGTTTGCTGAAGCTTAAAGACATGCCTCATAGCATGCAGAAATGTGCCAAAGTCCCTCTTCTTATTACTATTGAAACCATCTTTTCTGCAAGTTTCCCTCCCCTGAACTCTTCCCATCAGGAGGACGTTTAAGTGAGTGATGCTGGGCGAAAGAATAGCATTGAGTTACTCTTTAACAAGAAGATAAAATGAAAATATTTAACAGGAAAACAGAATAAAAGTCCTTTATCCTCTAGGGCATATCAGTAAATAACATATCCAAAATGTTCCCTTTTTGTGGATTTTTTTTTTAGTGCTGGGGGTTGCCCACAGTGAAAATGTGGGATGGAGGACTGGGATACAGGGAGATGGATGGCTCTGTGAGAGCTCCTTGTCACAAAGGGCCAGCAGGACTCAGGGCTGAGCAGTTATTTCAATCTGTGCACCATTTTTACAGGAGGTTGGTTTGGTTTGGGTTTTTGTTGGGTTTTTTTTTGGTACTCTTGNACAGGTGAAAGCTCTCACTGGCAAAGTTTACAGATGCCGTTCTTTCAAAAATTTATTAAAAATTGTCACCTTTTAAGGCCCATGTCCTGAAACAGCTTTGCAGAGGACAGGCCGAGGAGGCAGAAGGAGCCAGGACCCCCTGTGTACACCCACCCACCCCAGGGCTCAAATGTGGGGCAGCAGAGGGGAGAGGAGAGCCCCACCTCCAGCATTCCCCCTTCCCTGCCCTTCTCCTCTGCTGCCACCAGCCTCGCAAGGAAATCAAGATTAAAATCATATTCCTAAAGCACAATTACACATTGGAGCCTCCCCAGCCCTCCCGGGAGGATCAGGGCATTCCTCTATAAATATCTGTCTCGATATGTTTAATTTGCAGATGGAATTAAGCCTGGGAAGAAAGGGAAGGATGTCTTTTCATGTGTGGGCTGTCCAGCTTTGCCTTGAATATCAAAGCGAGGCGCGTTACAAAGCACCAGCTCCACGGGATTATCTGAGAACCCTTGTGGGTCCCAAGGGATGGTGCTCTTGGGATCAAAAGGTGTGGGACTTATGCAGAAAGGCAGCAAAAGCCAGCCCCGAAAGGGCCAGATCTCAGGTCAGCTGGCAGAGTTCAGAGATTTCCAAGGAAACGGGAAGGTGGCTGAGGAACCAGGAGAGGCTGGGCTTCCACGTGGACTTTGGATTAAATATTAACTCGCTGCAGTGGGTTATGAGGATAAATATTGTCATTAATCATGCATGTGCTCATTATGATGGTGAGAATAGACAGCTCGAGATTCATCTGTGTGAGCTTTTCACCTCCGGCCTCTCATTTTCTGCTCGTAGTTTTTGGTGAAATACCATCTTTTGTGCTTGCTTGTCTTCAGAAAACTTTCCCCCCACAAACAGTTTTACTGGTCTCAACATTTTATTGGTTAGGCTTTGAAAGCACCAGATGAAAAGATTTAGCTTGAGGGTGAAGGGAGAGGAGAATATGCAGCTTTAGTTAAAAAAAGGGGAGTGGGGTGATGGTTTTGGGGTGGCCTATGGAGGTGGGGGCCTGACCTGGGGTGGGAAAACAGAGCTCACCTTCCAGGGATCTGCTGCCATGTTCCAGTGACACTTTGCCATCCATTTCATTCAAAACTGGCATTTTTCCTGCCTTCCTCCGATTTTATTGAACTTTTCAATCATTATAACTTCCCTTAGCTTTCCTTCGTTTCTGTTTTTAGCAGCTCTTTTCAATTACTTGGTGCTTTCCTTTTTATTCCAGTAATTTTTTTCTTTTTTAAAGACTTATCTAGAAGGAAGAGGGAAGACAGATTAAAATTTATACTCAAACAGAAAGTGGATATATGGCCGAGAGTCTAAAACCCTGTCATTAGCAATATTTAATAAGGAACAAAATTACTGGGCAAGCTGAGATGTCTGCAAATTACTTCTGAAACTCTCCAGGATGGAAGGGATCTTCTCCAGCAGAGAGAGCTGACTGATGGCTGAAGGTACCAAGGACTTGGAAGGAGCATCTGTAATGACCAAATGTCCCACTATGAAGATTTATAGCATAGCTCTGAGGGACCCACCTCAGGGTGAGGGTCAGAGCAGGGGTGACACTTTGGAGGTGCCTTCTGAGCCCTAAAAATACCCCCTGTCCTGCTGGCACCCTCTGTCCCTCTGTGCTCCTGCCCCAGGGCTGGCTGGAATTGCTTTTTTCCCACATTTTGGCACGTGCAGAAGGAGGCACCGATCCCAATCTGGAAAGGAGAGGCCGTGGGTGTTTGCTGTTCCCTTCTCTGAGCACTTCGTGGAGGAGCAGCGAGCAGATTTGGGGTTTTGCTGGTGGCGGTACCTGGGACATTTCCCCCTGGTTTGGAAGCTCTGGGTTTGGATCTCTCCTACCTCAGCCTGGCACCTCTGATGTTTACCAGAGCACAGCACGCTCGCAGTGCCTCCTGCTGCAGGAGAAAGGTGCTTAAAATGGGGTTTTTTTTGCTGTTGTCAGCCAGGCCACTGTGCTGGACCATCAATGCCAGCGCTGGAGCGAGAGCAGTGTGGGAACACCGGGCTGGGAGAGCTTTGCTGGAGTCAGAGCACAGGGACAGTGGCAGGGATGGTGTTTTGAGTCTTGGCTGCTTTGCCTGAGAACCAGTCCCTTCTGATTCAGCTTGTTCAAATCATCTTAACAGTTCTTAGCAAGAAAAAACCCTCTGTATCCTGAAGGCAAGTATACTTGGGCAGAGAAATAAGAGAGACTTGAAGAGGTTTGGAGGTTACAGTGGGAAATAGCAGTTATTCCCAATAAGCAGTATTAAATGAAGTGCTGCTGACAGTAGCCTGAGGCAGGTTCAAGAGTTTCAGGATTTGCAACTGAGAGATTAACCAAAATAGATGTCTTATTACAGGCAAGTTTGTACCTAAATCATTTAAAGTACCTTCAGATGCTATAATGTTTTTCCTCCTAAGTGCTCGTAGTATATCTGCAGCTTCCTCCTGCTTTTCAGGGGTGAGCAAAGGAAAGAGCCCTTGATCCTGGTGGGTTTGGGACCCTGTGATGAGGGAACAAGGCCCCAGAGGATTGGCAGGTTCCCTTTCGATGGGAGGTTGCTTGAGCAGTGATGCTGTGAGAGGTCCTGGCCCAGCTCCTCCTGTGTGCTGGCTGACAGGCACGGCCCAGGCTGGATGGATGAAGCAGCAGGTTTTGCCAAAGATCTGGGTGTAAAATTCCTCTGGAAGAGCAGCAGCAGCACGGCTGGGAGCTGGAATAACCTGGCTCTTAATTTGCAGAGGCTGTAGGATTTCAGGAGAGCCAGTGCTGTGTTTGGGGGTGTAAATAAGAATGGCTCAGGTGAGCACAAAACATCTTCATCTTTGCCAAGCCCTGAATCCAGCTGCTGATATCCAGTCTCTGCCATCCTGTGGGACTTCCATGTGCATGGATCGCCCACCAAAATGTGTTTGGGATGCAGGATGTTGGGGGTTTTTTTCTTCTGTGCTGAACTGGAAGGAGACTCAATGTAGGACCAGCAGCAGGGGATTCTTAGAAAAATGATCTGCCACCAGCATGGGCAGTCACTGGCACAGAGCCTTGGCTGCAACCCAGCTAAGGAAAATTTAAATTTGATGGGTGAGGAATAAATAGCTCCAAGGAAATTCTCTGCAAAAGAGGGGCAAGCTCCCTGTGCTCAAAAACAAAGCAGGGGAGAAGGTCAGAGGGGTTTCAGGGGAGCTGGTCTGACCCTGAGGAGCAGCCTGGGGTGCTGATGCCGAGACACGAAAATGGGTGCTGGTTATTGGGATGAGATTCCTGTGCTCCTTGTGTTCTTTCAGGTCGGCAGCACCTGATTTCTGGCAGCTCCCCAAAGCTGGGCTGCCAGGTGGTTTTGGCAATCCCAGAGCCCGTGGGGATGAGCTGCACACCCTGCAGGGCTGGAGCCCTGGGGCGGGGTGGGCTGTTCCTTCTGGGGTGTCTCAGGTACCTTCAGCTGATGTGCAGGTGGCACAGAAGGTCTGTGAGAGGGGGGTAGAGACCCCTCCACCAGCAGAGCTGAAACCGGGAAACGACTGGAGATTCAAAGAGCTTTCCAGCCATTAAGTATGTGTTAAATGTGCTGAAACCATCCTGGAGCAAGCTGGTGAGGGCCTGGCAGGGCTGGGTGGCACCATCTCAGGAGGAGTCACTAAAGCTGAGCTCGGGGAAATGAGTCCTCCTGTATGAGGCCCCCCTGAGCCATACTGGGAATATAAAACACTGCTCTTTCTCCTTTCCCTTGCTTGCTTCCAGATTCTCAGATTCATGACATTTCTGTGTCGTGCAATAGGCCTGAGATTGCAAGTTTTTCTCCATGTGAACAAGGGAAAATGTCACCAAGTGGCTTTGCATTATCACCCTTCTTTAAAAAAGCGAATGCACGTCCCTCCAGGCAATCAGATATTCATGGTGACAGTGCCACCTCCCCTGTCCAGTGTGCAGGATGTCATTTGGAAAGCGACAGGAAGCAAACGAGAGCTGTTTCATTTTCAGTCTCGCGGGCTGGGCGAGCTGCTGGCAGTCACCTGCTGCACACGGGCAGGGAGAGGTGGCAGAGCGTGGCCTCACCCCAACTCTGGTGCTAATGGCTTTTCCAGGGGTTGCCAAGGGAGGTTGCAAGTGTCAGGTATGAATTACAGCACCTCTGTGAGCTGGGGAAGGGCTGCTCTATCTTGTTTCTTGGTAGGTGAGGGAGCTGCACCCCAGAAGTCCTGTGCTGCCACCAGCAGAGTTTTCCCTTTCAATACAACAGAAACATCATGCTGTGCTTGTCGAGGCTCTTCCGTGGAGTTTACAATGGATCTCTGGATGACAGCCATGCCACAAACCCTCTTCAAGTGTAATGGGAGGCCCTGTGCAAGAGGATGAAGGAAACAAAGCTGAAATGTGTGACTTCTGCCAGCTTGAAGGACGAGGTTGCTCCAGGCTTTCATTTCCTGCAGTGGAAGGACAGACTGCAAGCTTTAATGGGAACAGGTGGAAACCTGGCTTTTCTGGAGGCTCTTAAGGATCTGGTCCTGACTGCCACAGTCACTGCAGCTTGGGGGGCTCCCTGGGCTGTCACCAGACAATTTCCCCCTTCAAGCTGCCCCCCATCACCTTGCTGGTGTCCCTGCCCCCTCATGGGGCTGAGGAACAGCTGGAATGACCCAGCCCTTGAGCCCTTTGGCTCCAGGGTCCCATCTGCCCTGTCCTGTGGAAGGAGGCAGGACTGAGCCATGTGGGGGATGAGCTGGGCCTGGCTCAGGCTTCGTTTCACCTGTCCCTAAGCCTGTTCTGCCTCCTCATTGCTGCTGTTTCCATGAGGAGCCCTGGACAGCTGGTGTTTGCATCTCTCCTGGGGTCTGACGGGCTGAGAGAATCCCTCCTTCCCAAGTGAGCCTTTCTAGTCCTTGGAGGCACTTCAGCAAGTGAAGCCTGGCACTCTTGAAATACTTGTTTTCTGCAAATACAATGAGTCCAAGCTCATTATCTCCAGTTATCATTAAATTAGCTGTAAAAGTGAACCATTTGGACATTCTGCTTTATTATTTTGGATAGCTTGGAAAAGGAACACAGCCTGGCACTGCTCCCAGTCTGTGTGAGCTGGGAGCATCAGAGCTATTGCCAAGGGCAGGTGGGGGTGAGAGGGCTCATCCCAGGTGGATCCACTGCCACAAACCCCTCTGGGGTAATCCCAAGCAGGTGCTGTGCCCGTGGGATGTTTGGGAGCAGAGCTGCCAATAAATCTCTTGGCTTTCTCCAGAGGGAGCCTCAAGTATTTACATCGTGGCCTTCTGAGGGAAAGGCAGCCCTTGGTCTCCATGAAATGTTTCATGAAGTCTGTTTTACTGGATTTTGGCAAAAGAGACCTGGATTTCATGTGAGTTTTTAAAAGTGGGAAATGTGGAGCAGCTGCTGTGGCTGTAAGCGAGGCAGGAATGGAGGGAGAGCAGTGCCTGTGGGTGTTTGGTTATGGAGCCTGGCAAATGGGAGGCTTTCCTGTTGTTTTAATTGGCACCAGGAAGATCACTGGGACCTTGGAGCCCCCAAGACCATTCGGGAGGGTCTGAAAGGTGCTTCTGCAGTTCCGTGGAACTGTGACAGAGGTGGGAAGGCAAAGGGAAGGGCAGGAAGTGAAAATGCAGAGGGAGCACTTCCATCCGTCCTGCACCAGACTGGTAAAGGCTCAAAAATACTCAAAGCCCTCCTGGGGCGGGTTCAGGGGTGTGCAACAAGCTTGGTGAGCACCCCAAGGCATCTCCCACCTGCACGTGGTGTCCAGGGCACCTGTGGGGCTGGGACAGGCACCTCCCCAGGTCCATCCTCCTCCCAACGACTGCACTTGGGATGAGATGGATCACTCCTGTGTGGGCTGCTGGTCTCAGTTAAATGCAAGGACAGCCAAGGGTGGCTCGTGCACACCTCTGTGTCCCACCCATGGACACACACACACACTCACAGAGAAGGGCAGGAACCCCCCTGTAATCTCTGCTGGAGGCCTGACAGAAAATCTCAAAAGGGCCTGTCCACCTCAGGCTCTCCTTTCTGGCCTTTCACATGCAATGCTTTGGAGCAGGATCTAAGAAACCTGCTACAATCTGCCTGGAGGGGAGGCTTGTCCCAGTTAGGATCCAGCAGGTTTTATCCTTTGCATTAGAGGAGTACTCAAATAATTTAACAGTGGATGTTCTCATCCCTCATCTGCCAGTGGAGTTGTTTTTGTGGCTCTAATGCTTCCCTGACCTCGATAATGTCTCCTGCCAGTGAGTGGCTCAGGTTAATTATGCATTAAGTTTACATAAGGCTTTTCCGTTTTTAATCAGTTCCAAGCGCGCTGCCCTCGGCTGTGCTGGGTGTGCTGACACTCAGGAGCTCCCCGGGGCTTGCAGGAGGGCTGCACCCACCCTGCCACTCTGCCAGCTCTTATCTGCCCCCGGGGGTGGCGCCTGTATTTGTCACCACGCCGCATAACTCTCCTGATGATGCCTGAAGTGGCTCCCTAGAAACAGAGACTAGACAGGAGTAAGGGAATAAAGGTGGATATTTATTTGAAAGGCCTTCCAAGGGCACAGCCTGGCAATGCCAGAGCCCGGCTGCAGCCCTGCCAGGATGGGCCTCGAGATGGGCACAGAAAAGGGGCCTGGGCACGGGGTTTCACACTTGGAGAAGTTCTGCTCCATTTGCATCTTGAGCTTCACTGCCCAATTCATCACTTGGAATGATGAAGTTCCATCCTCCTTGCTTGGCTTCCTCTTTTTGACGTTGTTGGTGCTTTTGGGCCTGAGGTTGGGAAGGATTGTCCTTGGATCTTGAGCTGGAGAGAATTGCTGAGTCTGACTACCCTGTGAAGAGAACTTAGTAACACTTAATGTGAAACTGAGAGCTACACACTAAAGCAGAACAGAAAAAGAGAAAAAAACTTAAGGCATCACTGAGGCGTCTGGCTCTGCTGTCATCTCCGACAGCCGCTGCAGTCACACAGCACCATGAGAGGAGGTGACTGCTGCTCTGATTGAGACCAGTTGTACTCAGCTCCCTTCTCCATGGGCTGGAATTGTGTGTGTGTGCTCTGGGAGCTGCTGGCAGGTTTTTTTCTCACATTCAGTCTTTCCCATGTGGCCTGTGTGAGTATAAGAGAGTGGGTACCAAGGTGGTGTTTCTCTTTCTTCTGGAGATCTGTTTCTCTTTCTCTTTGCTTTCCTCTGGGTTTCTCCTTTGATTTCACTGCAATCTCTTTTGAGGGGATGAGCTTTCCTTCTCTAAGACCTTGAAAGTAAAGGTTACAGTGAGATTGCACAGGAGCAAGTTGGATAACGTGATTCTTTCTTCAAGGCAAGCGCTCCTGTTTGCAAAGTAACTTGGCAGCCTTGTGTATTTTGGATTTAGGCATCCTGGTGCACAAGCCAAAGCTAACAGATATTAATTAGCTGGAGGACTGATACTGTAATGAGAGCGGTTGCTCACATAGGTTGGCATTTTTATTTTTAATGCAAGTAATTAAAGGAAAAGTTGTGTTGAAGAAGTCGATGTTAAGAGATGTTGTACAAATAACACATCCTGGGTGGTGAGAGCTGGGGAGGAAACTGAGGGAGAGAGGAGCAGCTGAGTTTCTGGAGTGGCTGCTGTGGTGCCTGGCTGTGGGAGGAGGGATTACCCCTCTAGCAGGGAAAAGAGGAGCAAAGGAGGAGCGTGGTTTTAAAGGCACGTCAGAGGAGAAGGATGGTGAGTTGGAAGAGCTTTGCCAGTGTGTTTGGAAATGCGTGAGGGAATTGTATTTGGAGGACCCCAAAAAGCTGGTCCAAGCAGCAGAGATGCAGGAACTGAGTCTGCAGTGTTGGCTCTGGGTTGGAGGAACAGCACAAGGTCCTGGTGCAGCCTGGTGTTTAAAAGGGACCCCCTAAAACACTTCCCAGCCCCTCACCCTGCTGAGATCATTCAGGAGGAGGTTTGTGTGGAGGAGAAGTGCTGAGTGAAGCCTGTTTGGTGGCTCAGTTAAACACTGGCACAGCCTGGGAGACAGGGATGGATCTGTGGAGCTGCTGGAAGCACAGCCACACCTTTGGTTTGTGTTGCCAGGAGTGTGTGTGATGTGAGCAGTCAGAAATCAGTCAGGTCTGGGTTTGAGATCCCTGGCAGGACTGTCCTGGAGATGCTCAGAAGGTCTCTGGGTCAGGGAATGCTGGTCCCTGTCCTGTGAGCCCAGGGAGGTGCCAGCAGGGTCTGCAGCTGAATTTCTCTGCCCCTGCTGGTGATGAAAGCAAGCCGTGGTTATCGCCAGGGTGCTTGTCTCCAGCCTTGAGACAGAAAAGACTCGAAACCACACCCAGCCCCAGGAGCAGAGTCGTGCAGAGAGGAACAGCTGCAGTGCTGAGCACTTCCCGTTGCAGCCCGCACTGGCCTGTCCCTGGCACCCTGCTGCCACTGGCCAAGGCTTGGCAGAGCAGCATTCCCACGGAGATCTCGTCCTTCCCACGGGGGTCAGGGCCTGGCCACCCCGGGCTGCTGAGTGCTCACCCCAAACTCACCTCTGAGCAGGCTGAGCTGCCCCAGTTCTCAGGATGGGCACCAGCTTTACCTGATGTGCTGTCGTGGGAGGCTGGATGTGCCAAATCACGCTGGACACTGCAGTCATTGATGGAATTTTAACCATTTGTTTCCCTTCTCCAAAAGCCAGCTGTTGGCAGTGATGGCCAAGTCCTTGCTCTTCTCCGGGTGGTGTATTGTGAAGGAGAGAGTGGGTGAGGAATGCAAATCAAAACCAAACAATGTGCTTTGCCACCCTTTTTCTTTTTTTTTTTTTTTTTTTTCCTTTAAGAAGCCTAATGTATTAGCTAATCATGTGTGTAAACAATCTCAATATGCAAACTGAAAAGTGGCATCCATCCCCCAGCATCAGCTGGGTTGAGCTTCCCCATTAACCTCTCCAGAGCAAAAAAACCCCTTCCTGAACAGCCATTTCGGAGTGTGCAAAATTGATTTTGCATTCGGCCTCCGCAGTGGGAGAAGATGGCGGCGCGGAGCCGCGGGCGCCTCTTCCCTCCCTTGTCATTTTTTTGGGGATATCCTCTTTTCCTCGGCGATGGAGGACGGGTGGGTCTGGTGCCAGCGGGTCACTCCCACCTCCTGGGCAGGCAGGTCCCCCCTGGCGCCTTCTCCCCAGCGAAAACAATAAAAAACCAAATTTACGGCGGCCCCGCCTTGCGTAATTTCCACAGCGCAAAAGACCCCCTGCCTCCCACCCCCTTCATGTGCATCTTCTCTTAATTAATTAATACTGCATTC
The DNA here is from genome assembly GCA_013390045.1 of Picathartes gymnocephalus. Classification (NCBI taxonomy): domain Eukaryota; kingdom Metazoa; phylum Chordata; class Aves; order Passeriformes; family Picathartidae; genus Picathartes; species Picathartes gymnocephalus. Next base: position 179,088 of record WEKY01042833.1, read on the forward strand.
ATCACCGCTTAATTCCCGTTTCCGTAGTGCCCGAGGAGGGGGAGCTGCCAGCAAAGGCGGGTGCTGAGACAGTCTGGAGCTGCTGTCTTAGTGGAGGAGCTTAATTAGCCCCTGTGCCAATATGGGCTCGTTTCCCACAGCCCGGGACCGGGTGCCTCCTGGTGCCCAGCAAACGCAGCTCTTTCTCCCCGTGCCAGTCCCCAAGCTGTGTGTGCTGGGGAGGGAAGGTGATCTCCTGCAACAGCTGCTCCAATTTTAAAAAAAAATTAATCACAAATTTGCCTCCCTTTGAGCTGGATGAGGGATGTGAGTCAAAGACGCCAGGTTTGGTTTGTCCCGGTGGTTTTGGGGACCAAACCCCATCGGGCTGTACGGGGTCCAGTACATCCCTCACTGCTTGTAGCTGTGGCTGTTGGTGTTGCAGGGCTCCTGCTCTCCTTTTTGTCGTTTTTTTAGCTTAAACACAACTTGTTGGCACTTGTGGTGCCTCCTCTGCTGAAAACACCTTGCTACGCTGTGCTGCAGCGCTGGTGGGACGAGGCTGGAGAGGCCTGTGGTGCTGTTGGGGCAAACGAGCAAATCAACCAGAAACATGAGCTGCTCGGGTGATTTCAGCAGAACAGAACCTTTTGAGGACTGTCTGGAAGGAAAGATGATGTGCTTGTCAGCTGGTTTTGTGGTGTGCATCAGAGCTTAGGTAGGTGACTGTGTTTCAGGTTTTTACCTCCCTGTCTTTGAGCTCTCCTCCCCTCTACAAAGAGGAACAACCCTCGTGTCCCCACAGCTCGTTGGGATGGTGACCACAGGTGTGTGACCGCCAGCTCCCTCCTGCCTGGGCACCACGTTTAGGGTAAGATGGAGAGATCCAGAGCGTGTGTGTGTGTGTGTGTGAGGACAGGAGATGGAGAGGGAACAAAAGCAGCAGATCCACGGCGCTGCCGGGCCGGGCTCCTTGCCAAGAGTGGCTGCAGCAGCAGCCCCGGCTGGGCTGGGGTGGTGCTGGTTCCCCGCTGCCAGCAGGGCCAGCAAAGCTCCCTCCCTGCTGCCCTCTCCTCTGGGGCACGGGCTGAGCCTGGGCTGGGCCGTGAAGGTGGCTCAGGGCTGGGATGAGGGATGCTGATGTCGGGATGCTGATGTCGGCGTTGCCTTCCCAGGGCATGTCCCTTGTGACTCGTGGCCTCAGCACAGTGTGAGTAATGACACCAGCCGGGGGCTCGGGGCGTGGGCAGCGCTCGCCGTTGGGTGTGGGGGGGTTTGTTTGGTTCTTTTTTTTTAATCTTTAATTTCCGTTTCCTGCCACTCTTTTATTTTTCCGCCCGGCCCATGGCATTGAAACTTGGCCTCCTCGTTGGTGGTGGCTTTGGGAGGGCCAGGGATGTGGGGGTCAGTTGGCACAGCAACTGCTGCTTGGGGACAAAAGGAGGCTTTTTTTTCCTTTTTTTTTTTTTTTTGTTTTTTTTTTTC